>LS520802.1:268616-285174 GCA_900490845.1 Pristionchus japonicus | reverse complement strand
GCCACCTCATTTTAAAATAAGATAATCGCCGTACCCTGGAATGGGAGGGTCCCTTCTTCCTCTTCTTGTTCAACTGGATGTTCTTCATGATGTGGTAGCCTGCGCCTCTGAAAGGACCAGTCCATTAGTTAATTGCCTATAGAAACTCAACAATGATAATGAATAGCTGACCTCTTTCCCTCTTCCTCCTCTCCATCGACCATTCCCATTCCCTCCAATCCCTCCTCCATCTCTTCCATCGATACTCCCTTCGACCTCTGCAAGATCCAATCCATTACAGTAATCCTCCATCCATTTCATCTCTCTCTCCTACCGTACTCCTTCCTTTCTCACCTTAGCCGTGACGATATCATCGACGACGATAGCATCACTCTTCTGTCCTCCCTTGAGTCTCTCTCTCAATTCCATCACTTGTTCCATATTCTTCCCGATGAATTCGTCCATGCTACGAACCAGCTGAAATTGAGTCTCGCTCGTGTCATTGATCATCCACCTCTACTCGCAGATGTTAATACTCAGATATTTACATCTTCTAGTCAGCTAACTCTCACAAGATTACGGTACCTTCTTCATCTTCTTCAACTTCTCGACTACGGGATGTTCATCAACTGAATCATCTCTCGCTTTCTTCTCCTTGAATGAGGCTGACTTGAGTGAGAGATAGAAGGTCAGATTGAGCAGATATCTGCAAGAAGAGGAAGTTCGAGATGGGCAATGGATGCATCCTTTCATCCGGATGAAAGGAAGTAGTTATCAATAGCCTAGCTATAGTAGTGCAACTCTATAGCTCCCACCCTCCCCCCCCCCCTTCTTTTCTCTTCCTTCCAACAAGTCATAATCCCAAATAGATTTCCTTCATTCCTTCATCCTTCCTTTCCTTCTTTCATCTTCTTCATCTCATACAATCGTACATACGTATTACTTCCCTCCATAACATCTAATGCGCAGTCCGTAGAGGGAATTAGAAGAGAGAAACGGATAGAGAGACAGAAAGAGATGAAGATGAAGGAGGCAGAACGAGGCAAAGCAGCTAATAAAAAGATAGATTTGCGATTACGATAACATGCCAGATGCCAACTATCGTGTTCCTATTCGCTCAACACATCCAAAAATAACTTTCAATTATATAGAAATAAATCAAAAATTTGCAGCTACTCTCCATCAGTAATATATGGGGAAAATGGTGTGAACAAACAAGCGAAAATATCCAAAGATAGATTCCAATCCGCAAAGACTTTCCCCTTCGAATTGGCACGCCAATCTCTCTCACAAGTTCGAATACCCTTCTTGCCACCCCTAATCCACTGCACTTCAATGTCTAAACCCTCCTTCACTGTTCCCTTCCCTCCCCTCTCCTCCACTCACGCAGCATAAGTATCAGCTACGAGCAGCAACTGCTTCCTCACGGCAGATTCCTTCGGGAGGAGAGAAGTGATCTCAGACAGCTCGTCGATCACTGAGTCGCACACGTTGCGCTGCAATGGTTCAACGTTGGTAACCATATACCAAGAACGTCATTCAAACACTGCGATACCTCGGTCCCAGGTGCTCAAATAATCTTTTTCACTAGTGAAATTTCACTTGGCACAAAAAATCTAGTAGTCGCAAGATGCAATCTCAATCTGACCGTTCTATTGTACTCTCCAATCCACTCGTCCATCTCCTCATTCTTCTCTCGTGCCAATTGGATACTCCACTCCTTCTCCACTGTCAACTTGCCCGCTGCCTTCTTCTTCCTTGCTGCATCGCTCTCCTTCTGAATGGAACTCATTCAATCATCGCACAATGAATACCTCATCGACCAAGGTGCATTCTCGTTTCGTGATTAGATGAACCCCCCTCCCTTACCTCCTCGGCCTCATCGATCCAGACGTCGTCTTCGACTGCAGCTGCAGCAGTGGATGCATCCAACTGCTTCTGACGAGAGACCGCATCGAGCTGGAATGGAGAAGGGATTAGATGGAGAGGAGGAGACTACTCGGGGACAGACAATGATAGACGCATCCTCCGAGTCATCCCCAGATGAGACAAGTGAGGGATGGGATGAGATGGGAGGGATGGGGAATGAGAAGAGACGCAATCTATCTTGTTCGCCCCCCCCCCCAACCATGCATTTTTGGTGACGAGAGGGAGAGAGAGTAGATGAGAAGAGAGAGAGGGAGACAATATTTACCTTTCACTTCAGTTCTCCCTCATATCTCTCCCACCAGCTTTCACTCTGGTTCTCTCTCTCTCAAACCATTCTCTCATTGGGAAAGAAATAACAGATAGATAAGTGACTCGTGGGAGGTTCATTAACTGAAAGTGCGCACGACCATTGATATCTGTTGAGTGATTGATAGACAAAAGAGAGAGAAGGGGAAGGGGAGGGCTACCGTGGGAAGAACAACCAGAACTCTCCCACTTAGTTCACTCTCTGATCATCAAGAGTGAACACGTTCACATCACTCGTGAGAAAGAAGGGAAGATAGCAGTGTAGAATGGGGTATAGATAGATATGACCAGTAGATAACGGGAGACAGAGAATTATTGATGATGAATAAATGCAGAGATAGGCAGAAAAACATGGTGATAGGTGAAGGAAGGAGGAATACGATCTCGAGGGGAGATAAAAGGGAAGAGAAGGTTCAAACTTCCCCCCTTCGAATCTCTTAATCAAACAAGTTTCTTTGCGGAAAGAGAGTGAAACGGATGGGAATAAAATGTGAGAAGGGAAGAAGGAAGGACAGCAGTTTCGGAATGAGTCTATTTTAGAGTGAAGAAGTGAGCTTCTTCGTGGATGGAGGGAGAGGGGAGGAGGCAATGGGTCGAATTTCATGCCCTATCCCCACTAAATGAAATCAACTCTCACAAACATTCAAAGATTTTTGAAATGAGGCGCACCTTTCTCTCTCACCGTTATGATTTTCGCTTCTTTCTGCTTCCATGGGCACGTACACCTTTCAAAAGATTCCCTCTTTTTTTCTGTTTCCGCTAACTTCTGATGTGAGTCAAAGGCGGTTATATGAAGGATTCATAGGAAAAAAAGTGACTAACGGGAGCATGAATTCGTGGGGAAGGAAAAAAAGTTGAAATAGATAGGGAGAGGAAAGAAGAAAGAGATGAATGAGATGGGCAGATTGGGCAAATTGAGATGGAAAGAATAGGAGATTAGATGGGAAGAGAGAAAGGAAGAAGGAATGGAAAGAATGAGATGGAATGGAGTGGATTAAAATAAGATCGAATTACTTGGATTATTTCATATTATTGCATCATAAAAATAGTAAATGTAATACCAAGGAGTGGGTGTATAGAATAGGCACTACAATAGGGTTCTCTATAGAGGATGGAGAGAGACGTGGTAGGAAGAGAAATAGTCTATAGGTGTATGGCGAACTTCTGCCATTCAATCTCTGCTTTAGCACTCACAAATCAGAGAAGCACTCACTCTCACACAAAAGAGACAGGAATGAATAACCAAAGCTCATGAGGGGAATTTCATCTGACGGATATTCCATGTGATAGTCAGAATGAAAAGAAGTACATGAAGCAGCGAAGCAGACTACGATTCCGTTCATGCCATACCTAGAAAGGGGGGGGGGGGAGAGATAAGCTACAAATGGATCTCACCTCTTCGAGATGGGCTAATTCCTCTTCATCGGAACTTCCCACTCCTCCATAATCATTATCAACGTATCCACTCTTGTAGAAATCCTTCCTCTTCCTTCCCCATTGCTCCTTCGATGGAAGATTCGATTCATCGTCCGGATCAACTGAATTCAGACTATTATAGATCGAATGAGGGAAGATGATGTGATTGGAGAGGAATAGTCGAGAAGCGAGAGAAAAAGAGGGGTGTAAGAATTGCAAGTCCTTTCCGTATTGAGTGATAAGAGAGAAGGGAGTCACTCAACGATAAGAGAAGAACAAACACAAGATGAGATAGAATAGTAACAAGTATCCTCATGATCCAATCTCTTCTTCTCTCACACATCCAAGGTTGTAGATTGGAGTAGATTGGGGAGATAAGGAGGGTCACGAGGCAATCAGAAGAGAGTGAATCTTGTTTACACCATGATGAAATCCCCACCTTCTTCGGCTTCAGATCCGAAATCCGAGTTTCCATCGTCCTCTTCCTCTTCAGAATCATCACCTTCGACGTTGAGAACCTAGATTCATGTTATGATAAACGCATCTCAATGTTATGCATCTGTATACATGTCAAATGAAGAGAATATGAATACTCAGTACCTCCTCTACTTTCTTTCCATGAACCTGACGAATCTTTCCCTTTCCAATCTTTCGATCTTCTTTATGGAACTGATCCTCTTCATCGTAGAGATCATCGTCGCTTCCGACGTCGATACTGTAAAGGGTCGATATCGCTAACAGTTGCAAACAACAACAAAACTTTAATATTTGTGTTCTGCGAAGCAATGCTAGCATATTCCATAACTTTACGAGCAAATACGGCACTTCTTTACTTTAGGCGCCAAGGAAATAGAATAGTCTACCCCCTCTGCCCTATTCTCATTCTATCTTATTCGCAACCCACGAGTGCGGTCAGCTGGCGCCTAAAGTAAAGAAGTGCCGCAAATACAGATACCATTCGATAAATATGGAATAATCATAAATACTTACGCGACAGTTTTCTTTTCCTTCTTCACACGCTTTCCTCCTTTAGCCATTGTGTTCAATGGAGACCTGACAATTATGAACTCAAACAGCTCTATCTAATGAAAGTTAAAGAAACGGGATTGATATAATAGATAAATAATTAAACAAATTAACAAAAAATCCTCCTTTTGCCTTACCGTACCTAAAAGTTCAAATTTTGCTAGCCCTATGTCACACTCATGACTAACCATCGGCCATGGAGCACGCTCTCGCATTTCTTCGATCAGTTTCGTTTGATCTACCTTCCCTGTGTTCTTTGTTCACTGTCCTTTCCACCGGGAGTCTCTTCCCTTCTTCCTTTCCATCCCTCGACCTCTGTTTTCGGCCCAACACACGCAATGGACCACGACTCCTCGGAACCTTCAGTGTCTCATCTCGATGACGTTATCAACGGTCAGTTTTCTCCCATTTCCTTGCCAATTGATTTTATTTCATCTTAATCTCCTAGGATCGACAGTGGGAGAAGTTCTCAGAGCAGCACGACTGCTGAAAAATGCGCAGAAGGAAGAAGAATGCTTGAGGTTTAGCTGAAATTTTTTAACCTGTTATGAAACTCCTCTTCCAAAATGCTCCAAACAACTATATTCTCTAGGTTCTTTTATTATTATTCATTAGTGGTATATGCAAATATGAATCTGTGATGGTTCAGATTTCTTCGTGCCGTAACTGCTCCGTCGCTCGTAGGCGAGATCCCCTACATGGAGATTGGCCAGGAGTTTGATCTCGATTTCATCAAGGTAAGGTGGAGGAAGTGCTTCAGTCTTATTCATTCTTGCCGCACATTCTCGATTCATCCAGGAACGAACGGCCGTTCTGGTATTGTTCGCTTCAATCGGAAATGCGATGGTGACGGGTCAGAGGATCTACAGTTTTCGACGACTATCCAACTGCAAATTTGTGGGTGAGTGAACTTGTGAACTTTTCTTGTCTTCTCCATGCTATCTATCGTCGCGCAGACTTAGAACTTGTTGAATTGCAGAACTGTTGGATCGGTGCGTTCCACAATCTGCTGTGGGATTGAGGCAGATCACTGGTTGGTTCATCGATTCATTATTGGCAAAGGTGTTATCACATTTGATCTTATTTATTCGTTAATGCAAATGTATCAAATATTTATTATAATAGTACGTTCTCAGATCGATCGATACTCCGTATTCTCCGATGGGGATTCAAACATGACAATCTACTCGTTCTCAAGGAATATGAGGTCGGTCTCGTTTAGTGGGAGTGATCGCCTTCTTATCATCTCTAGGATAATCAACTTTCTTCGCTGCTGTATAAACTATTTCATCTTTCAGCGTTTTCTATGCGCCTATCCTGGTCGTCTTCTCTTCAATGAATATCAGATATTGCATATGGCTAATCGATTCGATTTCCCAGATATCAGGGTGAAAATTCAATTACATAGGAATCTAAAAGAACTGCACCATCGACAGTATACAATCGATTTTTAGACCGGAATTCTCATGAAAATCCGAACAGTTGAGGATATCGAGGAATTCAAGAGAAGCGAGAACTACGAATTGCAGCTTTCTCGTTCGTCTTTATCTTCCGTTTCGAAGAGACAATTATTGATTGTGCACCAATGAAATCAATTCAGAAGTAGACAAGGAACTATTCGATCTGCGTGCTGATATAATCAAGAAGTGCGTTGAGAAGAGGACTGGAATGGGCGAGGATCTATTCACTTTTGACGTTCGCAATATATGCTCTGCCATGTCCAGTTGTGCCTCACGGTCAGTGATTGATCTTGGATCTATCGAATCAACGACGAGTGGAATCATCATTGTTTTTCAGATACGTCGAATTGAGTGAAGGGGAGAAGTCGGCAATTATGGAAATGGAAGAGAATCACTACGAAGGAGGATTCAATTCTGAGATTACCGGAATCAACTTTTAACTGTTTCGGAACATGTAACCATCTTACTCCATTACGGGACTTGCTAATAACCTACGATTAATTCACGATTATTTTGTCATGTCAATGCAATTGAATTATAACGCGTACAATGCACTAATAAATATGCGGTTTCATACGGTTCTCGTTATCGATGCAGAACAATGAGACAAGAAACAAGCTCTTCGCCACTCGTGAAATTACAGTATTGTAATTTCTCTGAATATAGTCGCATTTAATATTTCTTTTATTCTTTTATCATTCAACATAGAATATTAACATGTAAAGCGATATGTGCATCTGTTATGTACAAATATCAGAGCGTGTTTCGAATCTGGTGGCACCTTTTCTGTGGTTTGTGAGAGGGCAGAAAGGGCGGAAGCTGACACTACACGATATTACAGTAACCCATGATCGAGGACTAATAATCAATAATTAGGGAGGTTGTGGAGCATAAAGAAAGTCATTGGGTTAATCTCTCTCGCTAGCCATGGTCAGGGTAAGTAGATCTTAACAGGTCGACTACGGTATTTCTTACAGTAGTCTTTGGACT
Source organism: Pristionchus japonicus (assembly GCA_900490845.1). Taxonomy (NCBI): domain Eukaryota; kingdom Metazoa; phylum Nematoda; class Chromadorea; order Rhabditida; family Neodiplogasteridae; genus Pristionchus; species Pristionchus japonicus. Next base: position 278,068 of record LS520802.1, on the reverse strand, counting down.
ATAAGGAGTACGGTAGGAATGGTGAGAGAGAGGAATGAAGAGGAAGAGACATCCTCAGGCATGTCTGGTTGATTGCGAGAGGAGGGAATATCGGTGATGGAGTTGGGAATGGAGGATGAAGAAGGAATGGACGGCTGAAATGGAATAAGGATGAGGCGAAGAATCATCTTGAATGGAAGCATCAATAAAAGAAATTATTTGATTCAGGAAACATAACTTGCAAAGAATTTGGAATAACTAATCATACCTTGGTGCAAGTTCCGATGACATTATCCTTGAGATGCTCACACAATTGATCCTCCTTGTCTGTGCAACTGCATGAAGCGAAGGCCGCTCCTGAGATGAAGAAGATTAGTGGGGATGAATAACGTACATTCTTAATTCATTTTTGAATGTAGAACACAACACTCTTATGCCGAATTCTTCTCAATTTCTAATCGAATAATCGCCCTCACCGTTCTGCGACGATGTCACAGCAGAGAGGAGGGTCGAGCAACGAGCAGGGCACGCACCCTGGAGAGGGAGTAGATCAAAGATCATCTTGATAGTTTCGAAACATTCGGCTTTGTAATCGAATCTAGGAAGAATGTACCTTCTTGCTCTCAGCCTCACACTCCGAAACGAAAGCTTCCCATGCAGAGTTGCACTGAAAAGAAAATATTCAGTTCATGGCTATTGCACAACCTCTTCATTCCCAAAATTTTGCATCAGAAATTTCATAATGGGTAAACCACAACCCCGATCTTCCCATCCGTGGATTGCTTCTTGTTGTGGTTTCTCTCCCTCCCTTCCCTCCATTGTCTACCTCCTCCCTCCAATCCGATCCAGAGGGGGGATTCAATCCCTTCTTCCCTCTCTGATTCTCTCACGAGGATCATAAAGAGAAGTGCACAATCGAAGTCGTTGCAATGCAAACAATCCATATCCAGAGGGAGGGAAAGCATATCTCGATGAATCCATCCAGAGGGGCATGCAAGAGAGAGAGACGGGGACTCAATGGGAGGGATGAAGCTGAAGAAGGTCAGAGTCCCCTCAAAGTAGTAGAACAAACAGCAGTAATGCATGCGCTTAGCGGGTTCAGTAGACGCTTCTCTCTTCCAGTCAACGAAGATCGATAGATCAAGGGACAAACCATATCCGGAATGTGTTCTTCTGTGTAGGATGCCCTTCTCCATCCGAGATTCTCTTGTCTCTTCCCCTCTCTGCCCATTCTCTTCGTTGTTTGGAGAGAAAAGGTGTTGAGAACGACGAGAGAAGTGTGAGAGAGAGGGAAGGGGGCATTCATTCCGGTCACTCTCTTCCAGGGGAGAATTCGTCCCCTCCCTTCTGGCCGGTTCCCTTCTCTCTCGTCATCGATAGCAGATGCCATTCACACCTCTCCGTCCTTTGAAGCCCCCTCTCTATTCAGATCCAACGTCTTCCATTACCCCACGTGCGAAGAACTATTGATCGTAATGGAACCCGGAACATCGTAGTCTCTAGCGTTCAGTTAGAAGAAGAAAGATACCTCTAGATCGGCCTCACAGCTCAATTTCACGAGTGAGCAGTGGACAGTTGCACCGAGCGGAAGGAAGTTGCACGTCTTCAATTCCTCCCGTCCGGGAAGACACGAGGCATCCGATCTGTAGTGAATATACTTTGAGATGCTGATCTTTCTATTTTTTTTCCATCTTTCGTACTCCTTCCGTTCATCTTCCCCTTCTCCATTACTAATCTAGTGCAACGAATGGGATTGAATTCCTAATGGGTCATCCAATCCTATCCATATGTCTACGAAGTCTGAGTCTGAATCAATAAATCCCTCGTCTACCGTATCCCTCTCCCGTTACCGTACCTGAGCAGTGCTCGTCCGAGTCTGTTCTGGTAGACATTGAGGACGGCCATTCTGCATTGGGGCTGGCACGTTCCCGTCGTACTGTAATAGAATATTGTATCGATTTAGGAAGGATCACCATGTCCATTTACAGCTGGGTTTTGCAGCGTAGTTGAATACTTTATCTCGATAGCAGTATGGATTGATCCACTTTCTCTCTCTCTTTACAATACCAATAAGAGTGGAATGAAGGGGGAGGGGGAGAGGAGGTTGTGTAACTGTCAATGGACACCACACCAATTATCCCCATTCTGACTGACTCAGCAGAACAAACGGCTGAGTAACAGATTGCTTGTCATAGAGAGAGAGAGAGAGAGAGAAGTGAGCCCCTCCGTTCCATCCGGAATTCTCCCTCTATGATCTCGCCCCAATCCATCCTTGAAGACTATAGAAGGGGATTAAGCTGAGTGGAGATATTCGAGAAGGGATCGAGTCATTCCTCCCCTTTCATTGCACACAGAGTGAACAGTTCCGATCGAAGGGAGAGAGGGGGATACACTTTCACACCATAGGCACGGATAACCATGACTAGTCAGAGGGGATCATCGAGAAATAGAAGTGAGGTGAGAGAGAGACTTACTCCTGCCAATGAGACACACTTTCACTACACACTATGCATGCATGAGTTTTGCAGGAGATCTACCTTCAATCTCTAGGAAGAAGACTACGAATGAATACGAAGAGCAACTCTATCAAGTGTTTCCTCTCTCTCTGCCAAGGTGGTCCCTTCCCCCTCTCAATCGCTCTCGATTACCAGTCCAGTAGAGTATCTCTCTTACCCTCTCGAGTTAATAATAATGGATAGTAAATACATTGCTTCTCCTCTTCTCTTTCCATTAACCTCTCTCTCCTTCATTGGCTAATTTGAGAGGAGGAAGGCAGATAGAAGCCAATCAGAAGGGAGAAATACAGGTAGAGGAGAGAAGGGCTGACAAGTTTGAGAGTGGAGGGGCAAACTGGTCAATCGAGTTGAGGAGGAGAGCATAATCAGTTATTCAGGAGGTGATGATGAATGATGCTTCGTCCGGATGCTAGTTAGGTAAGAATGATGCAACTGACCATGCAGCCATGAGAGGAGCGAGTCGATTGCCGCATTCGAGGTCACTTTCACACGCAGCGAGAGCATTCTGGAAGAGATCAAAGATCAGATCACGACATCATCTTCAATCCGACTCTCTCCCATCTCGGAATGGTTTTTGCGCGTGTGTTCTGGTTCGTCGTTCGTGCATGGAAAAGGGACAAACAGAGGAAATGGAGACGAAATCAGAATCCGAAGGAGGAGAAGAGAGAGGGGGGGGAGAGATCGATTTGAGTGGACGATGAACGCGAATAGAGTAATTGGATGTAGTCTACATCATGTAGAATAATTGCGAATTTTTAAAATTGAGCATTTAATTTTTGTGAAGAGATAATACAAACAAAATTGAAAAAAGTTGACCAGATAAATGCTTCGAATGAAAATCACAGGATGAAGAAAGTCTTGAATGAAACAGAACTGACCTTGCATTCTGCAGAGTATTCCTCCTCCTGACCGAGTGAAAGGGCGAAGAGAGAAGAGAAGAAGAGTGACCACCGCATTCTAGAGAAAGATCAAAGATCAAACGAACGAACGATCAGAAGAAGGGGTTCGGATGAGGGGCGAGAATGGTAGAAGCTCGTGAGAGAGAAGGAGAAGGGGGAAGGAGGGAAGGGGCGGAGTTTGCCCTGAGGGTGGAAGAGAGAGAGAGAGGGAAAACAAAGAAGAGAAGAAGGAGGACGATCGGACCAATTAGACAAATAAACACCCAACGAGATTCATGGAGAGGATGCACAGAAGGGATGAAGAGGGGATGGCTCCTGTTGATCTGATCGAGAGAGAGAAGGCTCTTGAGATGAACAGATCAAGCTAGATTATGCACGCATAGAGATGGGCTGATCCTTGATCTCTCTTCGATGACACACTAATCAGAATCTGAAGGAGGCTCTTCGTGAGTGTTCGTCATCAACTAGAATCCCGTAGATCAAAGGGAGAACAATGAATGAGAGAATGAGTCAGAGGGACGAAATACGAACAAACGAGCCTCGAATTCCGGAAGCTGCGAAGGATAACTGAAGGAGAGAGGGGAGAGAGATGGAGATTCCCCATCCCTTTCTAGGTCCCGATAAGTTTGTACTATTGTAGTGAAAGGGGTCGGATGTCATGGATGATCGGGTTGTGAGAAAGGGAAGAAGGAGAGGGAGAGAGAGAGGAGAGAGGACCAAGGGGAGGACTTCCGCCAAAGAGATAATGAGTCATTCGAAGAGAGAACTGATCCGAATGAGAAGAGATCAGCTTGATCCTTCTTGTTATGAATGAGAGGAGAAGCCTGTAGAAAGAAGGATCTAAGAACGGATGGGTGTATCTAGATGGAATTGATTGCCCGCGAAGGCATATGTTTCCAACCAGAGAGAGAAGAGAGACTAGCAGACCCATTTGGCTTATTCGTAAGGGGCGCTTCTTTTGGAAAGGCCGAACAAAACAAAAGGAGGCTTGAGGAAGAGTCAAGGTTGATTTACTACTCTGATCTCTCTCTCAAAAGAGAAGCCACTTGGGTCAAGAGGAGGGCAGATCAAGGACTGACAACGGTCTCCCATGGGATGGAATGGCTGTCCTTTGCCATGAAGAGAGACTCTTTCCGGATGATTGATTCCACTCTACAAAACGAAGAGAAGAGAACAATTGAGGATTGATCGGTGTGAAGAGAAGGAGCAGATTTGAAACCAGACAATTTAGTGTGAGAAGAGAGAGAGAGAGAAGTGACCGTAGAGGTTTCGGACACTTCAGAGAGACCTTTTCCGGGAAGAGAAGAGAAGGGTTTGGGAACCAAAGGAGGGAATCGTACTGTATCCATCTCTTCCACCGAGTGATGCACTTCTTTCATCTCAAACAACGGACCACTCAAAGTGATTAGTGCGGGGATTCGAAGGGATAAGAGATGAAGTGAGGAATGGATTCGGAGATTACGCGAATCTGATGAGATGAGATGTTCACATGCAATCTCCTAATTCCTTTCATAAAGTTCATCATCTTCTAGGTGCATGGGAAGGATCTGAGACTAAGGGTCCTTTGAAATGGAAGACCACCAGACGACCCTTTGACATCAAGGAACAAAGTGGTCTTCCTTCCTCCTTCCCTTTCTCTCTTCCATTCCTTGCATGGAAGTGTTTGGAGACTATCACTTATTCCATCTGCAAGTGTCTCTTTCAAGAGAGAGACGGGCTACTCTCAGTATTTACTCAGCCCTTCCCTCCTTTGACCAACGGGCACTAATTTGAAATTGATGCTGCTGTTTGAATAGTTCCCGAAGGTGAGAAGCGATCATCCAATTACACTCAAGGGCCAAATTGCTTCATTCGAGGGCTAGCAATGAGCCACAACCAACAAATAGACAATGATTAGACATGATGGCGGAGACGTATCACAATAGATAGATAGTGCAATGAATGAACCCTCGATTACCCTTCTGGAAGGAGTTACATAGAGGATGAGGAAGAGTAGCTACTCATTCAACCCTATTTACACAGGCTACAAACTCTAGAATCGTGCTCAATTCTGGTACAATTAGGAAATCCCGAATGGCTTTCTGTGAAAATATGATCTGCAAAATAGGGTTATCATGCGAATACTTGAGGTTATGTGCAAGATTTGTGCATAGAAACTACAAGGGCAACGGGAGATGAAAGGGGGGAGGGGAAGGGAGTGGGAGGGAGTCCGGAGGAAAGAGAGCTGTGTTTCCCAGTCTCCCAATTTGTATGAACAAGAGATGAGAATACGAATTGAATGGAGCAGAAAAGAGTGACGAGACAAGCGAACGGAGATCAACAAGGACTATGGAGATGAGAAGAGTAGGAGGGAGAGGAGAGAGAGAGACTCTCTCCATCTAGGATACTCTCTCGTTGATAGATCACACGAAAGAGTACACAAGATGAATACAACACTTACAGAAGGGGAGGGGAGTACTAGTAGATTATGGTGCAATCAATACCACGATGTATAAAGCTAATCGAGAATGTTAGAACAAACGGAAATGCACGCGGATTACTAAACGGGAATCACAACAATTGTATCGACATGAAAAGGAGGAGATGAAGTACGGGGAGGAGAGGAGGGACCCGGGTGTACGATACAAGAGATATTAGAGATACAATTACATAACTAACTGGTAATTAACGGAAGAAGAATGGAAGGAGGAAGAGAGGGAGGGATGGTCTCTCCATTCATTCATTTTCTCTTATTCTTCTTTTTCTTGCTTCCTCCAGTAGGCTGGAACCCATCATCCTCTGGAGGGACGGGCACTACATCTTCCAATCCAGGAGGAGGACCAGTCGATAATACTACCGTATTCGTCCTTGTCGTTGTGGATACAACCAATTCAGATTTAGGGACGAGAGTGGGCGAGTCCTTCTCTTCCGTCGGAGTCACATCTTCCACTGCAGTTGCATCATCTTGAGATTGAGCGGAACTCTCCGAGATGGTATTGGGTTTGGATCGAGGGAGTAGTTCGAGTCGTCGTCTCTCGGGGGCGGGAGAAGCGCCGTCTGTTGAGGAGACGGAGGAGGGACGACCACGATGCCACGTCTGCAAGGAGGGAGAAGGATGATGGGAGGGGGGGGGGTGAAGACTCACATCAGAATCCGAATTCTCCTCTGCCATTCTCTTCTCCGCATCTTCGCGAACATCCTTCATACGAATTCGAACCTGCAAATTTATGTTTAGCAGCTTCGTAAAAACATTATACTTGGCTCTGAGTGATTTTTGCACTCAAACTCAGATCTAATAAATTGAATGGTCCTCACCTCATTAGAGTAGTATGGGACGAAGATTGCCTCCTCCGAGCACCATTCCATCGCCTCGTACACGTGGATTAGCAACTGCAATGAGACATTCCTCTTTTTGTATTTCATTGGAGGAAGTGAGTAAGAAAGTAATAAGAGTGTTCACATCAGGGAATCGACTGGTGAAGTAGACGACGAACTCGTGGGGGACTTCTCCGAGAGAGAGACGCACGTCCTCTGGCAGTTCCCTGAACAAACGAATCATAAGCAGTAAAGGGTGGGATGAATCGAACCTGTAGTGGTGTTTCTTATTCCTCATCGCTCTCAGCAGATCTCGCACCGAATGAGCCTTGTATGTACGGAACTTGCGCAGATCTGCAAGTGTTTTCCATTTCAGAAAGTCCGTTCTTGAGACATGAAAAACAGTGCTCATCATATGTTCCTTACCTTCCCTGAGTGCATCACAGATTCGATCTCTCCAATTCTTCTTGACAACAGTGAATCCATTCTTCTCCAGTCTCCTCAACACAGGCGACATGTCCACTTCCTTCTCCACTCGATCAGATACCTGACAGACGGAGGGAATATTGGACGACTTGATTTCTAATTACACCAATTCACAAACCATGCACAAGACAGAGGAAATCAACTAACATCACCGAAGAAAGCGAGTTGTTTCTCGGTTCCCCAGAAGAAAGGATGGGTGAGAATGGCTTGAGCAGAGGGACGACGAGAAGGAGAAGGAGAGATGGCCATCGAGATGAGGTGAGTGGACAGACGAGTCTCTGCAATCAATTATTGATTGACAACAGTACTCACAATCTACCGTACCCTCGGCGCTGAGATGAGTGAGTGAGTGAACTCCATTGAGTATATTACTCGTCCGATGGAGTGCCTCTCCGTATGGATGAGCTCCCTCTGTCAATACGTAGTAGAAGATGCATCCAAGAGAGAAGATATCCATCGGGAATGACTGCAATCCATTGAATGAGTACTGTAGTCCAGTGGGCGGGTGTTCCACTTACCGTACTCTGTCCCGTCAATGCTTCGGGGGCGATCCATCCATCAGTACCTGCCACACCACTTCTCTTCGAGAGCGAATGCCTGAATATCGATCGATTAGCCACCGTATTCAATCAGTTATCGATTACCTTCCGGGATGCAATCGTTTGCAGAGTCCAAAATCGGAGATGAGAGCTCGCACTCCTCTTCCTCTTGTTGAAATGAGCACATTCTGCGGCTTGAGATCGCGATGGACTACAGTAATCAGAGGTTATTGATGGAGAGACTACGGTAGTCTCACCGATATTGATTGAATGGAGATGGGCTAGGCCCTCTGTCGCCTGACGAAGAATATCTTCTGGCAAAATTTCAACGAAATCGGGTACTTCCTGCAATAGTTTGCGATCGATCCGATCCGATCAGGAAACCCCACAACAGCATTTTTTCGATTTCGATATCGCTCCATTCACCAACCATTTCTTCTTCATCCTCCTCCGCTTTCTTTAATTTTTTCCTCATTTCCACATAATCATACAGTGAGGCCGCACACAACTCGAGTGCCAGATACCGGAACATGCTGTCGGATTCCTGAATGGGGGCGGGTTACTGTAGTCTATCACCAACTAGCTACTTACCATGCAGAAGTACCGTATGACATTGGGATGATCGTCAGAGTCACGCAACAATTCCACTTCTCTCTCTACTAGAGGAAGGAATTCAGTGAGCACTCGCTTTACTGCCACCTCGCGTCCGTCGAATTTACCCCTGTGAGAGGGAGGGGTCAGTGATCGATCGATGAGTGATGACTACAGTACCTGTACACTACCGTACCCTGACAGCCCGTGCCCAGCACTGAACTGGCGTCGTAGTGAACCTACAACAATAAGTACTTATTACTTTACTTTCTGGAACCTCCAGTCGCTAATAAATTGCAACAACCAGACACATGCGTACCTTTCCAACTTGCATCCATCCAGTCAACTGCACTCTAGCCCTATTCTTCTTCTTCCCACTACTAGGAGGGGTCACTTCCTCCCTCTCTTCGTCCTCCTCCCTCACACGAGAAGTCTGCGCCGATCGAGCGCCCTCTGCCACTCCCATCTGAATTTGTTCATTGCACCTATCTCCTTCATCTTTCATCCGACTATCAGTTAGCATCTTCAACGGTTCTCACCTGTCTCCCACACATCCAGATGGTCGCAATCAGCAGCACGGCCACGGTCATCGCTGCTGTGATCACCACCTGCGACACAACTCTTACATCCATTCAATACCCTTGTCTATCTTCACGATCTCCATCTCCTCCCTCCCTCTACTCACCTGTGGATGTCTATTGTACATAGTGATGAGGAGGGCGAGCATCGATTCATCGTGGATCGTCAGATTCGGCTGATCCGGTCCGATCACCTGATGAATTAGATTAGACTTCCATCCTGCATCTCATTCTCCTCACCTTCTGATCGTCTTCCTTCGGTTTGACATACTCTATGAATGGAGGATAGAAGGGCACGAAAGAGGAATGGGGATGGAGATTGTCAGTGGGAATCACTGCTGCTAGGTTGAGTTGAGGAGGAACGTGGTATCCTGCAAGCCATGTATACTGGAACCGTGACACATAGTCGCACTAGCTGGTTCCCATCCAAATTTTAGACGCGATCATACTGTACTGATCGGGCCTACTTATCGATTTCCCGTCCTACATTACTGCTATGCTTTGTTCTCCATTCGGTTGCAAGTCGTCGTGTCTCATTCCTGCGGCATGACACCTCCCTCCCCCTCCTCT
>LS520802.1:249633-265346 GCA_900490845.1 Pristionchus japonicus | reverse complement strand
GGGGGGGGGGTCAATTACTCACAATCACTTCTTTTTTTTTGCAAAAATTCCAGATAAAAAATAGAAAATGCATAAACTCGAAGTTGACTACATACCTAATTCTGACTTGTTTAAAATGAACTATCAGGTTTTGACTTCGACACTAGTAAACTTACAGGCATAGCAATGGGAGTAGGTCCTTCGATGAGATTGGGTCCAAGATATCTGGGTGCGAATGTTCTCGTTCTCTCGTCCACGAATGCATGAGAAGCGAATAGACCGTGTACTGATTCACCCACGTAGAGGGCCGGATAGAAACCCTGAATGAATATAGAATGGATAAATGTGAATTTGACGCGATAAATGAACCGTTTTGGCAGAAGGAGAGACAGCAGCTGAGAGAACTTCCGACCAAATTGACTTGTCCGCGAATGATTTCTGCAATTAGCAGATAAATTCAGAATTTAAACCAAGAAAACAAGAAAATACACAAATTGATCCCCTGGATCAGGTGCACTCCATGCTCTCAATCTCAATCTCTCACTTGTCCCATCTTCCGATCTCTCCTCCTCCCTCTCTCTCTCTCCCTTCTGATTCCCTCCTATCATTAAATCATCAATCTGATCGGTCTCTCCCTTCAATTGTGCAAGTACACGACAAGCTATCCGATGAGAGGACGAGAGAAGTGAGAGAATGAAGGAGGGAAAGAACCAGGCACATCTACTGTACTTTGCTCTCCTCGTTCAATCGAACGTGCTACTACAGAGATTCGTCACTCCTGTTCCATAGTGTTGAACTGTTACTTGTTCTCACTCTTCCTTTTTCTCATCTCTTCAATTTCACGCCCTCTTCAACCATTTTTCTCATCTCCGTCTCATCTCTCGTTCTCACAATTACTTTTTCTCCATCTATCCGTTCATTCTAAAGTGGGTGATTCAGTGAGAATCTCCTCCCTCCTTCGTCTCCTCCAATCATCTTCTCACTTCTCATCACACCAAACAATGAAAATTAGCCATTAAAGTGGAGTCAACGGTGATCAATCTTCTTCACTCCATTCTAATCCATTTCAGTTCTTCCTCCTTCTCATTCTGTCCCCTCAATCCCTTCTCCCCCTTCACTACCATAACCCGCATGCCCTAACAGAGTGTTTCTTCTCTCTACCATCTCTGCTTCTCTTCTCCCTTCCTCCTCTTCTCCTCTAATCCTTCTCTCCTTCTCAGAGATGGACGATGGACTGGGTACGCCCAAGGAGCGGACAGTCTCTGCAGATCTGTCCATGAGGAAGGGGAGCAGAGTCAGCAGACTCTCCGCTCCACGACGGTCAGTCCAGTCCCTCCCCCCTCTCTAGTTTGATCCTAGGAATGCAAGAAGAATTGCAGGCAAATCTCAGAGGACTCTCGCTCAATCCGTTTCCATCCCGACATCCTTCAGTCTGAAATCGCCCAACAGAGTATCATCAATGCCACAGCCAATCACCACCATCATGGCATCGATTGGAAGAATCGTGCAAGGAGGATCAGTCGGATACCCACTGCCGGTGAGTGAGAGAACACAGACGAAATAATTCATTAGAAAAGAATAAAATTATGGCTCCGACCAACGATCAATGGAATTACTCCTTTTCGTGCATGCAAAGTGCACATTCCTTCGATCGCTCCTTGTCCGATCCCATTCTCATCCTTCCTCCTCTTCTTCTCCATCTCATCAAAGCTCTCCGATCTTGTAATCAATCTCCGCCCTCTTGTTCTCCATAAATCCCAGTTGCGTCGAGTGAGGACACGACAGAGAGAGGGAGGGAAGGATGGAGGATGGATGGGCATTCAAGGTAGAGAGTGGGCAGATCGAGGAGAGTCGAGGCATGGAGGAGAGAGGAGAGGCAGTCGCCAGTTGTGTTCTACGCTTATCAGAGAGAGGGAGAGGGAGGGAAGAGAGAGAGACCAGATCCCTTCTGCCTGCCCCTCCCCCAATCTCATCCCTTCTCTCATCACCACCACACCAATCCACCCATGCCTTCCTGATTCCTCCCTTATCCTCACTTCTCGATCCACTGATCGACAGTACTTCTATCGTACTCCCTATGCCTCCTCTCGCTTGTCTCCCTCCATTCCTCTTCCTCATCCTTCTGCAGTCATCCAATGTCTGAGAAGGGAGTACTATCTCCTCCATTGAGAAAGTACGCCAAGAACAGTCATTCTCCGTCGACAAACTCAGTGAAACACAAGAAGAGCCATCGACATGGTGAGCCTAGAAGGGCCACCATTCACCAAGGACTAGCCCTTTCATTAGGTATCATAGGACTGGCACTTTGTTATGAACTATGCCCATTTCATTCCATTGATCCGTGTATTGCAGGTCTCACTCGAATCCGAGTACCAGGCCGTCTCAATTACAAGGAGATCCGACAACGATTCGAGCGACAGTCCACCTTCCATGGTATACTCATTCACATGCATCTTGATTAGATACGATATCATTCGTCTCAACTACCAATAGTGGATCTCTTGCCGTCTTGCAGGCGTCTCTCATGCGGCTCTCGCTCCGACCAAACCGTGGCGATGGTTCTGGTACTGCATCTTCTTCGTTTGTCTCTTCGCACTTCTTGCACAAGTGAGCACGCCCACTCCCACTCGCACCATATTCATTCCATGTTAACACTTTTTTTTCTCAAAACGTGCACAAGTCATTCACACATTCGATCACCTCACACCGTCTAGTGATCTAGACCAAGTGCATCTCACACAATCAAAACAGCCTAAAGCACACGACACTTTCTGATTCATTCAATTATATGTTGGGCACATGCATGTTCACATACTACACTGAAATGAACAGAAGAAATGCGATCCATTGCAGATCTTCTTTCTCTTCAAAAAATATAGCAGTTATCCCAAGACGGTGGATCTAGATGTGAGTTCTCTTCTCCCATGCTAAATCCATTCCTTCCCACACGTATCAATCTACCCGATGACACTAGTAATTCGATCTGAAACAACTCATATAGATCCCCCCCTCTATCTCTTTGCATGTTAGCCCCCTTCACTCTCTCTTGTTTTACCTCTCATCCCTTCCTACTCCCTCTCTTGAGAAGAATCTCATCTATCCATCATCCCCATCATAATAGAAACGAATGAAACATGGATAAGGAATTCACCAAAAAAACATTTATTACAAATACTAGCATCGAGTTCCCAGTGAAGAATCAGGATCCGATTCAAAGCAGTCTGATAAGCAGTAAAAAAGGGGAAAAAAATGAACTAGTCAGTAGCCCGAGCTAACTTCTTCCACTTGGTCTCCTCTCTCTCTCTCTCTTCGTCTCTTCCCGGGGTCGCTTTTTCTCTCTTCATCTAATCAATCGTCACCCTCTCTTCTTAGTGACGGTGTTGCAGATGCCCGACAGGTGGACTCTAGGGACTTAGTCTTCCCCCTCTTTATCCCCTCATCTCCAATCATACTCAGATCAAGCCCGGAAAACATCAGACGAAGAAAGAAAGAAAATATTTAATTGCAGCTCAAATTCGAAAACGCGCCTTTCCCCTCAATCACATTGTGTAATCTAAATCCGTATAAGAAGAGCATGATATACTCCAATCCCGCTACAAAATCAACAGTGAGTTTTCCCTCGAACAATATAGATCAAAGAACGTTGCTAAGAAAGTTGGTGATTCCAGATGGAAGCCTTTGCCAATCTCGTCGCCAAGGGAGATCAAACAGAGGGCGTCGCCAATATTCTCAATTCATTGAATCGATCACCACGAGGTATTCCCTTTCTTCCTCCTATCGATCTCTGCCTTCATCAGTCTCGATCATTCTCTAGCATCGACTACAATTTTCTCCCCTCTATTCAGTCTCTTTTCATCTTTCGTTCCATCGTGAATAACACTCTGAGATGCTATCATTAATCGCCCCTTATTGCTCTCTGTTCCTCTGGGTATGCTTCGTGTCTCTGTTCCCGCTCTTCTCTCTCATTCCCCCATTCCATGTTCCTTCCACTAACTAACACAATGAGAGAAGACAAAGTAGCGTCGATTGAGACAGAGAAGACTGGCCGGTGTGAAAAGGGAATTGATCAACAGAGTAGCCCCGATCAACGGGTCAACGAAGAACATTACCCTTCATTTTGAGAAGCAGCAGCTTTGCGGAAGCGCCAACGACAGAAACGGCGGAGGAAAGAACCTCGACGATACCATCAGGTAATCCACATGAATTATGTGTATACTTCAAACGAGATAATGTAGCATCTTCGTTGATTAATTCAGGAAAATAAAGCAGACAAATGTTCTCCGACTTTCAAAATTGATGGACTGCATTTCAGGTGTTCGCTCAATGTCTGTGTGATACAGACGAGTCAACGGGTCTACGCAAGACTGGTTCTTGTCTTTCTGCCAAGAAGGGCAAGATAGAAGTGGATGTGTCTGCGACCGAGTCCACTCCTCTCTCCCTCTATCCATCACGATGTCTCTGCCAACTCGATGTCGTCTCCCATGTACTATGGCCGTGCTTCCCATGTATGTTTTTTTATAAAGTAGTAAGCTTCGAAGATGCTAGTCTTCTGATCTCACTGTGCCTTGATCTCCTCCCAGTCTCATGACCAATTAGTGTATCTCTGCCTCTCTCCTCCTCATCAGAGGACAGGCCTTTTTACACCACCACACCAACACCTCCCTCGCTTCTCTCTCTTAAACCTCTCCCTCTCTCTATTGTCTCACCTCTCCCATCATTAACTTGTGTCGTGAGAGAGGGGGACTGGGGGAAGGAGGAAGAGAATCAAGACTGAGATTAAGTGATTGGATCTCCACTCGATCCCTTTGATTCACGGCGGTCCAATTCGAAACAAGCGAAGAATACGAAATGAGACTACTTCAGATAATACATGGAAGGAGAAGGTGTGTGCTGAATGTGTGGATGACTCCGGCCACTGTCCCATGAGATTCTACAAGGGACCACTCAAATTTGAGGATATACCCAAGGAAGAGGTAAGAATTTCATGATTCCAATCCAGATTGTGAATTCGATCAAATGTTTCTTACACTTCTAAACTATCTCTTTCCTAGCTTACTCGTCAGCATATGAATGTGACTACATCGGTAAGTGTTTCCTTCACTCTCGAACATTCATCCTCACCCCTAACACCCTCACCTTCTCTTCCTTCCCCATTGTCAACAAGCTCTCCCTCTGCAGTCTCCTTTTCTACGAGGGGATTCACTCGTAGTTTAGAGAGGGAGAGGGATAGGAGGTATCAGATCAAGGCTGAACACATGTCCGATACCCTCTTCTCCCTCTCCTTCTCTCTCCTCCTCACTGCATTCCTTTCCTCCCTTCGTCACTCCTCAGTTATTCCTGACATGAACACAATCGAGAAGCAGTGCATAGAGAACTCGCGAAAATACACGAAGTATAGACGTCATCACGCATCACTGATTAGAAGGAGGAAGGAATGCATTCCTCATCCTGGTAACAATTCCAGGTCGATCTCTGTCTCTGCCACAAGGAGTACAACCACTGTGTGCAGAACAATGACGATGGAGTCATCCCCGAGATCGATCCCAACGAAGATCTGCATACCCTCAACATTACCAGCAAGGTAGTGCACTTTGTGCTCAATGATTGCCAATACCAAATCTCGTTCGATTCCAGGCATACGCCCAACTTGAAGCCCTTGGTCGAGTGTCCACTACCACCACTACGACACCCTCTCCTGAGATCCAGCAGGCTCTCGGATTCGATGTGAGACGTTGATCTGTTGTCCTCAAAGACAAGTAGACCAATCAATAATCGCAGGACGTGCAAGACGAGATCGCTCTTTCTGCGGCCGCACAACAAAATCTTATATTCGCTGTTGCAGACTTGAATGAAGAGAAGAAGGTATGTAATAACAGATTTCGATGGTTTTCACGGACATATTATTTCAGATGGACCTCTCTCACACGCAAGAAGAGTTCATCCTCAAGTGTTCATTCAATCAGAAGGACTGTAATGTGGAAAAGTCAGCACCTTTCGCATTATCCGCAACACCAATTTCAATATATTCCAGAGACTTCAAGCTGCACTACGATCAGACGTACGGTAATTGCTTCACCTTCAACTGGAATCGATCGTCCGCTGTGACTGCACACAGGGCAGGAGCCAACTATGGTACACATCCTCTTCATTACGAAATCACGCTAATTGATTGGACACCTTTGTTCTCAGGCCTTCGAGTGATGCTTTATGCCAACGTGAGCGAGTATCTGCCGACCTCCGAATCCGTCGGTTTCCGAATCACAGTCCATGACAAGTGGATCGTGCCATTTCCCGATGCCTTCGGATACAATGCTCCCACCGGATTTCTATCTTCATTCGGAGTGCGCATGGTACGTTGTTCTTCGTTCTTCAGCAGTTGAAAATGGTAAATTTTTCAGAAGCAATTCGTTCGTATCCAAGCCCCGCACGGCCACTGTAAGTTCGGAGGAGAGGATTCGGGCACTTTCGTGTACAATGGGTTCAACTACTCCGTAGAGGTGAGCGCATTAATCCGCATGATCCATTATCTTATTCTCATCTGCAGGCCTGCCATCGAAGTTGCACGCAGAAGAAGATCATCGATTCGTGTGGCTGTGCCGACCCAATGTACCCTCTGCCCAAAGTTAGTAGTTACAAATACACGTCATGCTCTTATCCTCTTCCCGTCGCAACGAGAACTTCTTGATCTATATTTCTTAATTGCAGGAAGGCAACGCCACCTTCTGTCATGTCACTGATACGGGCGCTCGTGATTGCATTCGAAAGACTACCATCGAATTGGGAGTGTTGATAGCCGAAGGAGCTGTAGAGGATTGTCCATGCCATCAACCTTGTCTGTCAGTAATCACAGCATTTTTCAAGACGAATGCACAAATCAAGGAGTCAATAGAACAAGCACATATCTGGTGTGCCGCCTCAAGTTGGAATCAAGCTCGTTTTGGGGGTTCCCAAGTTGCCCCCAGACTTGATTCCAACTTGAGGACGACCCAACTCTCTCCATTTTCCAAACTCTCTCGTTTTGTCTCTTTCTCTAACTCCATCGCCAAGTTGGAATCAAGTACTGTAATTCAATTTCTCGAGTTGGAATCAACTTGGAAAAGAGTGAGGCAATACGAGATAGTATGTGGAATGAAGAGACGAGGTTCCCCAAGTTGCCTCCAGGCTTGATTCCAACTGGAGATGGCACACCAGAGTATCTACCTTCTAATATCTTCTCACATCAGGGAGACCAACTACGAGGTGACATACTCTGCCGCTCGATGGCCTTCTGGAGCTGCCAAAGTGATGGAATGCATGGCCAATGACAATGCATGTCTAGCCAAGTACAGGAGTAACTCGGCCATGATACAGATATTCTACGAGGAGTTGAATTACGAGACGCTCATCGAGACAGAGGCATATGGAGTAAGTTCATTCGCCCAGTTATTCCATACGCGATGACGATCAAGATCCATATCGTGCTTTTGTCAGATCGCCTCGTTCATGGCCGATCTTGGTGGTGTGACCGGGTTGTGGATTGGTGCCTCAGTCGTGTCTCTCTGCGAACTAATCGCCCTCGTATTCATCTGTGGACAGGCCTACTACAGGAATAAGAAGGAGGAAGCTGCCACTAACAGGTAAGTCATTTAGTTTTTCGTTGCGCTGATTTTCAAACTCATGACTTGCCTAAAACTGGCGATCCCTGAAACTGAAAGTAACCCATGGTTTCTCATTCCTTCTGGTCAATTATGGCTGCTGGTCTCATTACACGAGACGGTCTAGTCAATCATCTCTCGTGAGAGGCAACCGTTTAACGAGACCTCTCTTCTTTCCTTCCAATTCAATGTCCTTGACATCATCTCCATCTCAAAACACTCCAACCTCTCTATAGACAGTCGAGTTACGCGGCGTCTCTATTCAATCCTGAGAAAGAAAACAAGATGTGATAGAAAAATGTGAATGGGATTGTCCTCGAGAGTCCAACAATCATTTCCAGTTCCGACAAGTCGCACAAGAACTCTACCAACACCCTGCACAAATTATCCGTCCAGGTTGGTCAATCACTGATTGTGATCACTTGTCAAATGCATTTCGACCCCCTGGGTCCATCTCTCTCACGCGATTGATCTCATTTTGATATCCCTTGATCATCCCTTTAAGGGGGACAACCTCCCTCACCCCCCTCTCCTTCCCTTCCTCTCACGTGAATCGAATCAATCTCGCAATGTTGAAATATGTCCATCTCCCTCTCCTCTCATTGCCCTTCACAACTCTCCCAATTCCCGCGCGACCTTTGGTTACCATCCCCTGCTCACATGAGCTAATGAAATCAGCAAAACAGAGACGATACCCAGCAAAAAAATGAAGACAACAGCTAAAGATAGCCACTGATCAGACATCTCTAACTGGAAGTATTCAGGAGATGCGGCTCTCCCTGTCTACTCACTCCTCTCAATCAAAGATCTCCCTTCGATCGAATACTCGCAAATCACTCCATTCACTACGATCGTCCAAGAAGTCACTCGACTTCCCTCTCCCTGAGGGAACCGAGGAGGAGGAGTCCGCTTCAGAGGTATGATACTGTAGTGTGGAGTCAATCAATCAATATTTGTTCTCATCAGGAGTCCGACGAGACTCAGGGTAGTTGTCGATATCTCGCCCCTGGGGAGGAATTGCCTTGCCTCTGCAAGTACAACGACATTGGCCATATCGTAGTTATGAAGGTAGGTTGAAACATCTCCTTTTAGTCAACGAATTATTAAATACTAGGCCCTCTGTCCGGTTCACGGCTTCATGGTCCGTCGCAACTACGATTATTCCGTGTCCAATAGTGAAGAGGGTACGGATGAAGACAACGAGGTTCACAAGGTGAGTACTCTACACTACTTCGCTTCTCGCTTCCCTCTGTAAATAACGTATCCTTTCGTATTCAGACCGAGGAAACAGGTCCTAGTTGAGTCCTCCTCCACAGGTGAATCTCTTCCCTCTTCTCCCTTGATTGCTCTCGCTTGCCAACTGCATCCATCTCTCTGCTTCACTCTGTCGCTTTCGCTTTCTATTCACTGCCTTCACCTGCTTCTTCACCATATCCAATTAGTCGCTGCTTCTCCCCCAGAGTGCATCTCCCTCCCCCTCTACTCCTTCTCTTGCAGGAGGAACCCTACTACGACGAACCATACTCACGCAAACTGTCAAGGAGGAGATCGAGTAGACTCTCCAGAAAGAAAAGCCAGAAACATAAGAAGAAAGCAGAAGGAGAAGGTGGAGGAGATGATCAACAACCGGGCCCATCGGGATACGATGGACCCGGAGATGGGAAAGATGAGGGAGATCATGGCAATCAAGGGAATGGAGATCCTCCTGGTGGACAGGGTGGAGGATCTGAATCTCTTTCTGTTGTTTAGTATTCTCTTCTCTTTCTTCTTTCTTCCTTCCTTCTTTCTCCTTATAGCCAAGAGTGTAGATCAATCGATTTCCCCTGTTTCTCCTTCCTTTCCATTCACTCCAACGGGTAACTCTTCGATCTTGGGTCTTTCCATAGTCTCTCTTATCTATTGTACTTCTCTCCTTCCCGATGCATCTCTTTCCACTATCAATTAGTCCACAATGCAATCATCTTTTCGTGTTACTCTGTGATAACGTACGCTTATGAGTATTCTCGTCCTTTCAAATCCATAAAGCTCATTGACTCAATCGCATCTCTGTTCGCCAATTCAGTAGACTGTGGGTGCCAAAGCAGAAGATTATGATAATCAAGTGGGCCCTCTGGTTAACCATCCCTTCTCACTTCCCCCCTTCCGTTTTCATCCCGACCGTTCTATTTTCCCCTTCCATCTCTCACGTTTCTTGCAAAGGAGCGATACTGATTGGATCTCGAGAACGGAGTGAGAGAATGAAACGAACGAGGAGAGGAGAGGAAGAGGGGAAAGGGTATACCTCTACTATTCCCTCCATCGTCTCTCTTCCCACCGGAGTATACGCTAGTTTATGGAGACCATTCGAACGAAGAAGATACATTGCAACCACCTGAAATGAGAAAGATCAGAGATCAGATTGCATAACATCGGATTACACCGACGGCATGCACAAATCTCATTGTTATGAAGTCTGTGATTGGTATTCCCTTCCAACTAGTTCCTCATTCATAATTTGATGCCCACAGCAGCTCCGTCCCTCATTATCATGCACCAGACTATCCTATCATTCCTTATCAGTCAAAACAAGGCGCCGACTCACCGGATGTCCGACATCAGTCTGCCACAGTAAACTGCCCGTCTTCTCGTGAATAGCAAGGACATCTCCCGAAGAGGAAGAGACGAGGTGACGGAGTGGGTATGACGAGTCTTCTGAAATCAATTCACCGCCTATTTCATGAAATGAATGTTTCGTGATCCATGCATGACAAATAGCTTCTACAGATGAAATATATAGCCGGTTTTAAACAGCGGAACTTAGATTAGGGCAGACAAAATGTCATACCTGGCTGTAGATGAGTGGAATAATCAACGAAGGTAGTGTTCCAACTTCTCGTTCGATTCGTTGGATCGTACATCGTCACTCGATATTCACGACGACCAATGAACACCTGATTGTGAGCAGAATGAAGTTAATCTATCTTTCTACCATGAGCTCTCATTCTACTCAACGCACACTGCTACTGCTATACATAGTGCGCGACAAACGATACGGGGGAAACCGAATTGTAGATCATTTCAACTTCAAATAATAAGTACCGTATGGACTCCGTTAGCGGGACAGACTCTGTGGTAGGCCGCAGATGAAAGTGTCTCCAGTTTCTCTCCCGAAATTGGGTCGATGCCAATCCATACATCCTTTTTGCTTCCTACAATAAAAAAAATAAAAAATGGTCTACAGTCAAACACCATTCATTTGATGTGTGATTGTACAATGGTCGTCAAAGAGAACATTCATTCCGCAGTGCCATTCTGATGGTCGTAAAGAGTGCGAAACGATGAATTGATTCGTACCAGCATAGAAAACTCCATCGTTTCCTCTTACGGGAGAAGCTGCAACTACTTGGGGAATACTGAAGGGAAGCTTGCGAAGAACACCCTCTTTGAGTGAGTAGAGACTTCCATCCTGCAATAACGAAGGAGTATCATCCTGCACGTAAGACTCGCCTACACTCGCACAAAAAAGATCTAATTTACAACACAATTATGAAAATAATCGAGAAGATAGAATACCCTATACCTGTGGGTTAGGCAGGAATGTGAAGCCTTGTGTTACGGTACTTGGAGCACGAATGACAGGGTCTGCAATACGAAATGTCAATGATGTGCTATTTCGCACACGAATATAATTTAGAAGTGACGATTAGTTGATGGTAAACATGTAAATGTCGATCTACAGAAGGCTAACCTTCTTGCATTTCCCATTTCTCTTTCCCAGTAGCAACATCGAGCGCTCTCAGTCGTCCATCGAGGGTCGATACGAGGATCATGCTGACCTCGGGCTCAGCCCCCACCGCCTCTCCATTCTGAAATCGAATTTTGATGTGTCATGCTCATTAGATTTGTAAAAGTTGCGAATACACAACGTACTTTCTAAGCCACGTGTGATTAACTCACGCGCTGTAACTGTATAAGAAAATTTGCTCAAACACTGAACCTTGTTAGATCCGACTGCGGATGGAGCGCTGATTCCAATAGATACAAGTAGAATAATGAGAAAGACACGGAGAGCCGTCATCTTTGAAGAGCAAATGCATTCACAAACTCATTCAGCGTGGCTCTGAAACACAAATAAATTATGCAGCAACATGCGGATATCGTGATCGAGACTTCTCCGCAGTAGAGCAAGGAGAAATAATAACATTAAATCGCGGTGATTCAGTATTAAAATTCAAATTTTTATCAATAGGCACAGCGAGGCACACGAGGCACATTCTGTCGTGTACTCTGCCGGAGTACGGTAGGTTGGTGTGGCGAAACAGCGCCTTGGGTTGTCGCACTCACCAACGCACCACGGTGCGATGGATTATTGATTTTTGGTTAGAGAGATTTTCTCTCGCTTCTCGGACTTCTGCCTGGTGGTACCTCCTCTATCTCGCTACCCTGCAATGCTCTCTCTCCAAACTCCTCTGACTGACTCACACTGCCAACTCAAATGTGTCCCTCTCGTCTCTACTCTCTCTCGGATTTCGCTCACTCTCATTTCTCCTCTCGAATAGTGCAAATGCCGTTTCTTTCAACAGACGCGAGATTCTCGATGGAGTGGAGAAGAAGTGTCCAGTGTCCGTTCTCCTCTCTCTTACTTTTCTCTACTCCTTCTCTCCCCCTACCATCAACCAGTTCTTATGAGACGTTCTTATCTCGGTTGCCCTTCAACTCTCTCCCTCCCTGCCCCTCAACCCCCTTCTCTTCCTTCCGATCGTCTTTCCATTTCTTGCTCCTCTCTCACTTCAATCCTTCCCGCGGTTCGCTCACTCGCCCGCGCATTTCGCTTTTGTTCGCGATTCGCGCCAAATTTTGCCGCACTCAGCCATTTCGCATGCGTAGTCTGTCGCTCTTTCCCTTTACGCGCCCGGTCAGTCTTAATCCCATCTGTAATCTAGAAGGTGAACCCGCTGGCAGAGCTGGCATAATTATACCCCCGTGCAATAGGGGGTGCGACCTGATGAGTGTATACGCTATCTCTTGAGAGGTCGAAGAAGGGACAAGATGAGGGGAAGGGATAAGAGATAGTAAATATTATCTAGTGGCTATGTTCTTGCTCTCTCCTTCTCTCTCATTCTACACTGCTTCATCTGTCCTCTGGCACAGTTACAACGGGAGATATTCAGACTAGCAGGCCATTAAGATGTGACTGAGATAGATAGACGGTTCTTTGTGTCTGCCCTTTTTCCCATTCTATCTTCTACCATACTGCCCCGTCCCCCTTCATAGTGAGGTGATTCCATTGCTCTTTCCCCTTCCCCAAGTCACCTTTCCTTCCCATTCCTTTCTTCACCAATGGATGACATTTTCCATCTCATTCTGTTCATTTTCGTCATCGGAACGTAGCTGTAAAGGCTGCTAAGGTTGAAAAGGTCCCTTTTCGTATTCTCAATCTCATTAATATTTACCCCCACTTGTCTATAATCCATCTGGTCACTTCTCTCATTTCCATTCCATTGGATGGGGCTGGGAAACCCCTGTGTGTCCTGACCTCTCTGCCCTCTCCCCTCCCCCCTCCCTCTCTCCCTCTCTCACTTATCAATTCAGTCCGTCTATCAATGGGTATCAGTCAGTCCTTATCATTGTACTCTTAGTCTCTCTTCCGTTGCTTCATTCATTCATTCCACCCGTCTCATAGTTCAGTTCTCCTCCCTATCTCCTCCCCTCTATTTCCCCCTCTCCTCTCTCTATCCATCCTTCCTCCCTCCGCCCCGCCTCCCCTCCTCTCGTCCTTCTTCTTTATTGTGCAACGTGTTGAATTGTCGCTCCGTTGTCGTCCTTTTCTCCTAGATATTCTCGTTCAATCTAATCAATCGATAATCAAGATGATGATCTCCCTTATCTCTCTCAGGTGGTTGCCTCCACATGTTGATATAGCGGCTCGTTCCTTATCCCGTTACTTGTTGTTATTCTTCCTTCGTTCTTCTCTTTTCTACAATGGAATTGGCGTCTGCGATAGACTTCTCTCACTACTCTCACTTTCCGGATGAGTACTCTAATGAGTGCATGGAGGTAAACATCCACCATTTATCGATTACTAAGAATGAGATCTCTTCCCGAGATGGAAGGGGGAGTGTACTATCGATTGATCCCTCTCCTTCTTTCAGATGGCATCTTGTTCTGACGATGAGGATGTGAATAGTGAGGAACACGAACTCGATCTGCAGGTAGAGACAGATTCCTTCCTCCTTCTCCCCTTTGATCTACTCTACGATCAGAAGATCAAAGCAGAGTCATTAGTTACGGTGTGGACTAGAGAGAAGAGAGAAAGAGATGGTCATCTAAACAATTGCCTCCCTTCAGGAGCAACTCATTCGTGGTGCGGACTATGAAGATATGTTGGAGGATGAAGAGATGGATGAGGACTACGCTATGGATGGTAAGAGAGAGAGAGAGGATGACCTACCTCCTTCCTCCCCTTCCTGTCTATCGAGAGAGAGCGATGGTCACACCACTCCCCCCTCTCTAACTGTTTCATTCCTTCCTTCCTTCTTGCACTAACATTGCGCCATCAAGTTGCGAGTTTTGGGAACATTCTCAGCTTGGTGAGATATCAGCAACGAAACGAGAATAGTGGTCGAAATATAGTTTAGATTGAGGGAGGATAGAGATGGGGGAGGGGAAAGAACAGCTCATTTGGATTGGGTATACCCTCCGACCAGATCTCTTTCCCTCCTTTCTCCCCTTTGGGGGAGACGAGAAGCGATAAACCGTATGGGATTGACACTCGATAGGATGCCCCCCTCTCTCTTTGTCTCTCTCCTCTACCAGACAGTCTTCTTCCCTCCAGTCCAATCTGTCTTCTCCACTCTCTTCCCTCTGCCCTTTACTTCCTTTCTCACCGTCGATTCCCTTCCTCACAGCATGGGATCTCCCTTCTCTCTGCTAGTGCCACCCTAAAAAGTGTCTGCCTACAATTCGAACAACAATATGGGAGTCAATAAGAGGGGGACAGGGAAGGGAGAGAGGGGGATAAATGGCTACGATTCCCCCTCCCTCCTCTGATTCTGTGTGTCTATCCCTCCACGTAGAGGAAGGACACATCGGGGGTGAATTGAGAGGGACGAGAAGTGTGAATGGACTACTGTATCCCTCCTCCCTGACTACCGTAACCCATCTCTCCCTCCTTGCAGATGCATATTGGCAATCGGATTGTTCGTCGACGACGTCCATCCGTAAGACGACTGCTGGTCTGATGGAGAGTAGCAGTGATGAGGATGATTCCATTCTTGACCAGTCCCTCTCTGGACCCGTCAACAACGGATCCCATTATGATGAGGAGGATGAGGTACGGTAGATGATGCAGGGAATGGATCGATAACTGATTCAATTGCAGGATTCATCGGAAGGAGGGAAGGTGAAGGGAGTGGGACGAGAGAAGGGAGGTGCCTATCTGGTGGCATCATCGACTGAGATGCTTCGGATTCGTTTCCCCTTCCAATCTCTCTCCCTTCGTCTATCTGACTTCCTCTGTCTTCAAGAGGGAGACTATCTCAATGATACCATTATCGACTTCTATCTCAATCACATAGTCGAGCATCTCCTTCCGGACGAACCGTGAGTCATCCTTCTCCCCCCCCCCCCTCACACCACCCGATGGACGACGTATCCTAATGATCGTCCCTCTTGCAGTGATCGTCGTGTGACCGTACTCCCCTCGGTGTTCTGGCACAATCTGAGCATGAGACAGAACTCGCTGCCTGAAGATGTGGAGAGCATGACGGAGAGACAGAAGGTGAGCACGGTAGTGGAGGTGTCCTAAGGACAGAGGAATGGTAGTCGTCGTCTCCTGATGGGAATGTGCACCCGGATCGGATTAGTCCCCTCTGGCCAAGTTTGAATAGCTATGCTGACAGAGAGAGAGTGTTGCTGATCACTGTTGTTTTGCCCATAGGGAAGAGGAAGGAAGAGAAGGGCATCCCCCTCTCTCTCGATGGTTTATGAGTGTGCATAGAGGGGAGCCCCAAACAGGCAGTGGTTATGTTCGATCAGAGAGGGATATTGATGACCATACCCTCGTTTATAACCCCCCCTCCCATGTTGTGCTGCTCTATCTTGATAAGAGATGGATTGATT
>LS520802.1:229521-248137 GCA_900490845.1 Pristionchus japonicus | reverse complement strand
GGATCTCATCATCAGAAAGGGGTGCTTCCCTCCACTCGCCAAGTGTTGCGAGTACTGATAAGCGCCGTGCGTCTTCTCCTCCCATGGGGCAGCACCGAAGGGAATAAAAGGGAGATAAAGGGGGCTATCAGTGAAATCATGGAGCCATACTCAGACTGTGTCAATTAAGAGATGGATTCGTGCAAAAGGGATGGAATCTGATTGACAGGAAGGAGAGAGGGATGAGATTAGATGAGGGAAGAGATCAAAGTGTGGCCGATGAAGGAGTTGTCTGTTATGGGATGAGGAGTGTATGAGCAAGGAGAAGGAAGGGAAGGGGGGGGGGGGGGAGAAGGGGTTCAAGGCTACTTCCATCTCTCCTTCTCCCCGTCTATCGCTAACTCGCTAACTATCTCTCATGTGCTTCATTGAGTGTTCACTCTACTGCTCAGTCTACATTCCTTTCTCACTTTGATCGAGAGATGGGTTCATTCCCTTCCTTCCTCTCCCTCCTCTCCTTCTCTATTCATATCTCAGCTGAATCTTCTTCTCTACCGTTCGTTCTCCCCCATCTCTCTCCCCTGTCCCCTGTCCCCCCCCCCTCTCCCTTCATCTTTCGTTTAACTCTGAGTGTGCTAGAGAAGGGGACGAGGGACGGGGGTAAGCGGTTTTTAGACTGGCTGTGCCTAGACGAAAGGAAGAAGAGGTGGAAAGGGGAGAGGGGAGAGAGAAAGGGGAACGAGGGACGGGAGGGATGGAGTCTCCAATGGCAGAGAGTTCAAGCAAATAGAAGATGGATGGAAGAAGAGAACTGGGGGAGAAGGGGAAGGAATAGACGAATAGCCATGGAAGAGGAGGGAGAGGAATACACTGTATACACGTGAAGGGGACTGTATACATCCAATCTCTCCCCCGTCCCCACTTCTGTATATTCAGTGTATGGGCAAATCATTTTTTGCTGTGATTTTGTGTGTTGAAAGGAATGCGAAGCGATGGAGTCTCTTGGCTTCTTGCGGATGATTGGATATTCTGGGGGGAGAAGAGGAATGGATAGAGAAGAGAGAGGAGGTAAAGTGCATGAATCCATTATAAGCGCCCTTTTTCCTTCTCCTCTTCCTCCTCTCTTCCTCCATTGGCTTATTCTCACACTCCCGTTGTCACGGAGAAGAAAGGGACTCGTTTTTGCCTCGTTTAGGGAGTAAATGGAGAGTAGAAGCGAGGATGTCTGGGTGGTCTCCTCTTTGGAAGGGAAGAGAAAGCACAGACTAGCACCGTTCCCAAGGAGATCTCAGAATAGACGAGTAGAAGTAGAGGGAGGAGAAGGAGGAGGAAGGGGAATAACAAGGGATAAGAGGTGTATTATTGCAAGGGAATGGAATGGAATGGAATGGAGAAGCGAAGGGGCGAAAACAGAAGAATGAACAATTTCTCTCAGGTCTCTCATCATGGTGTGCCATCCCTTCACTCCTCACGCTCGAATCATCTGCTTCGACTCTCAATTGGCTTCTGATCCCAACGATCTTCGATCTGCTGCCCAGCTCATCGCTGACTTCTTCAAGGTACGGTAGATTACGGTAGCATAAAGAGACGGCAGATTCGATCGATAATCACTCTCCTCTCTTTCAGTACGCGCATACTTCCCGTGGTGGTTCCTCCTCTGCTTGTCCCTCGATGGAAACGTCTCTCATCGTTCCCTTCGTACCTTCCAATCTTCAGCAGCAGGAGAACCACTATGACTGTGGACTCTACGTCCTGGAGTATGCACGACGATTCCTCCTCGAACCACCCAAGAAGGTACGGCATTGGAAGGGATCCAAAGGAGGATACGGTGGTATTGATTGGCCTGAATACAATGATTCCCATTGCAGATGGAGTCGTTCGATTTCTTCGCTGAGTACCCAGACTTCTCGGTGGATCAGAAGAGATGCGAGATACAACGAGTCATCCTCTCTCTCTGTGCCAATCGTGCACTATGGGAGAAACTCATCCAGATGTTGGAAGTACCCCCTGCCCATCTCATCGATCGATTCTAAGGTACTGTATTCTATGCCATTCGAGAATACGGTAGTTGAATGGATTACAGTAACCTCTTGTCATTTGCAGATGCTTCGGATCACAAACTGAGCGTTGGAGTGGTGATTGAGTACGAGTGTTCTCCTTCTGTCACTTCTTCCTTCCATTCTCTATCAATTCTATTCCATCTACGAGGTTCCTTCTCACTCCATCGCTCGCCTTCTTCCTCCCGATCCTTCTTGTTAGCATCTTTCCTTCCCTCCCCTGTTGTTACCGTAGTCGTCGAGTATCGATTGATACTGGATGCAGTCCATACAGTGTACTCACATTGTATCCCTCTAGGTACCCTTGTTGTTGATCTCTCCCCATCTCTCCCTTCCCTCCCTCTCTGAGGAGGAGGAAGGAGGATGGTGGAGGGAAGTGTTGTACCCTGTGGTCTCATCTCATCTGTCATTCCCTATCCTCGTCGATCTACCTTGCATCAATCAATCGATATCATGGTTGCTTCTTCCATCTATCCCGTGATGATCCCCTCTCCTTAGTTCCCCCGTTCACTTGTTCATCCACATGACACTCACTGTTACTCTCCGTGTGTTCTGCTGTTTCCCATTTCTCGTCGCACTCACTGCACCATCCCCTTCCCCCATCGCACTATGCACTTCCCCCCTTCCACTCCCCCACTTCTCCCCTATCGTTCATGTTATCTCATTCAATAATGTTCTTTATTACTATGTTTTTGGGTTTCTGTTATTTCCTGGTTTGGGTCGTTTTATTCTGTTTCTCTAATGTTTATCTCCCCATCGAATATTCGTTATTTTCTTTGTCTCTTAACATTATTTACTCGACAGAATTAATCTGTCTCTACGTGGTGATAGTGTTCCTTCCCTGCCTTTCATCCCCTTCATTTCAGTCGTTTTACCGTACCCCTCCCCTCCCCCTCCCCCCCCCTTCAATCAATCGATACTTGCTCATCCCTCTCCTCACTGCACACCCTCCATTCATCCCTTTCACATCCACTCTCACCAATCGCATCATATAGGTTATCTGATTAGATATGTACACGTTGTTACTCCCCTCTCACTACTTCTAGAGCTTAGCAAATTGAATTCATCCCCAATCTTCTCTCTCTATCATCGAGATTCCTCTCGCTTTTATCCAATCCCCCACAAAAATACTCATAAAACCAAATACAAAATTGTTGCTTTCGGTCGCATCGATGAGAGTATCCAGAGGCAGTTTGCTTATCGATGGCTCTCTCGTGCGTACCGTACCCCTCGCCTCTCCTTCCCGATGAGACCGTATCACATACCGTATATCCGTATCTTTGCCGATGCTGCCACTTTTAAACGTCGTCTCCTCACTTGTTGCATGTGTCCCTTCCTCCCCCTAGATGCATCCACCCCGTGGTATCCCCCTCCCCTCCCTCTCCCTCTCCCTTAGAGTAACTCACTCAGTAGAGTACCGTACTCCGTGAGACCAGCCTTCTGCCTGGACTAAACACAGTGCGGAAGGTGCCTTTGCTTCGGTTGTACCGTAGTCTTGGAGGTTGGAGAGAGCAGTCTCGTCCCTCCATCTACCCGGTCTCACAATGGGTTCGTGTCTCGAACAGTGCATCCCCCCCCCTCTCCCCTTAGTCTCCCTCCTTGTTGAATGTCGTTCTGATTGTTCACGTTCTCGTGTGAATTGGAATACATCGTGTTGCTCATCCAGTGGTCGTCTTTGAACAGAAGAGAGGGAAGGGGACAACATTGCAATCGGGTGCAAGATGAGAAACAAAGGAAGTGATAAGGAGGAAACTGGATGGAGGAGAATTGATGAACAGTCAAGGGATCTTGAATTTTTAAAATCTGAACTTTAGATAAAAACGAAAAGTAAAATTCCATGATCTTCAAAGCTCTATTTTTAAAAAGACTGCTGCATTGAGTAGTCGCTCAACATTTCCCAGAATTGATCACGAAAAATTGAGTTCTCTCGTAAATGAGTCTTCATTCATCTGTCTACATCCTTCATCTTCCTTCCCTCATCAGTCTGCAAGTGGTTCCCTTTCTAGACGAAGGAAGCAGCTGGCAACAATCGGAACGTGTTGACTATCCACTGGTCGCAGTTCAAGAGTGGAAAAGGGGGAAATAACTTTGCAATTGGGTGCAAGATGGGCAACAGCCAATGATAAGAGGAAGGAATGAATCAAGAATCATCTACATGAGTATTTTAGTACTCCTGGAATGTGATCTGAATAGGAAAAGAAAAATCATGAATAAGAAGAAGGTGAATAAGCATTGTAAGATGCAGAATCATTTCACGCATCTTCCTCGTCTATTTTTGTGATGATAAATTGTAATGTGATTCATCTCAACATTTTTAAGGCATAGTAATGTATTAAATTCGAAGCTGGTTTTTGCAAGGGAATATTTATAAAGGAACGAAACAGCTGAGCCACGAGAATCCTCACTGCATCTATCAGAGGGAAGTCTGACAATGAGAGGTTTCTGATAAGGGAATCAATTCGTAGAGTGTACACGTTGCTGGACGATAGAGATGACTGTCGAATGGACTACGAAGAGAGAAGATGGAAACGTAGTCTGATCCATGTGGCATCACCATGCGTCAGTAAAACTGAACTGAAGAAAATAGCATAGGCACAAAATGAGAGAAAAGAAGTAGTATCTAGTCATTTTTCGGATGTGATCTAGTGTTCTCACACCACAATCTGATCTGGGGTGTGTATTTTCTGTGCTCGTCATTTCAATTGAAAATCATCACACGATGGCCAGTTGTTATATCGTTACACGAGGTCGAAAGAGGAGGGGAAGAGAGAGAGAGAAAGAATGAAAAGTGTTCCGTCCTCTTAATGTTGTTGTGTAGTGTCTGCTTTCTAGTCACAGACTACAATCTAGAGAGGGCTGATTTGAGGCTGGTATATAAGAGAGGAGCTAGAATCATCACTTACCCCCTCAGACTCCTTCCATCTTCTTCCCTTCCTTCTCTGAACTACTTGCTGAACTTCCTTCAACCTGTTCAGGTGAGAACCGTCAATCAGAGATCAAAAGATCATCTTTCACTTCTCGCCTTTCCTTCGATCATTCGGTCTCATCCCATTCTTCATCTCAGTATCCATCCCGTGGATGACGCCTCTCTCCTTGTTGATTAGATAATACTCCCAGCTGATGCAACTTCCACTTGATAGACAATCACCCTCCTCCTCCCTCAAATACCCCCCCCCCCTCTCCTCCTTCCTCCTCCTCCCCTCCTCTGCCCCATGTTTCAGTGCAGACGGGTGGCTCTTCTCCTCTCTCCTCTCTGCTTCTCTTTCTCTCTCTCCATTCAGTCTCCCTCTTCCTTCTCTTCTCCTTCATAGTACACTGCCCTCTGTGCCTTCCTTCTTTCGTCCTTTCACTTTATCCCATCTATAGACAATCCGTCCATTTTTTGAGAACACAACACTTCGTCAGTAGACTACACTCATTACTAACACAACATGTTACCTGAGCAACCACTTCCTGCATGACAATAGTTCTAATCATCAATGATTTGTGCACCATTCGACTAACAGAGAACGTGATAATTATCTCCATTCTATGTGTCTAGTTCCTCCCAATTCTCCATCTCGCCCTTTCTCATTCTTCTTTCCCACGTGGTTGAGTCCATTTCAACGACGGAAAGGGAGGGGATCACTTTTGTTCCTCCTTCTCTCTTCCCTCCTTCTCCCTCCCTCCCTCTCCTCACACCCGAATATAAAGAGTAGCTCCTTCTCTCTTCATTCATTCTCTTATCTCTTCCCTCCCCTCTGAACTCCCCTTATCACTTATCAGCACAGAAAATCCATCACAATCCTCTTTGTCTCTTATCTTGTTAGCACCCGTCACTCATAGCGTGACATAGTATCGTCATATCTAGTCTCTATCTAGGAGTTTCTCGTTGAGTCCTCAGACGATTTCGCACTAGATCCAATTTAGTCGTCGATGATCAGAAGGGCGATCACTCACTCCTTTAAATACTCTAGGAATTCCGTAAGGAAGAAGTTCTCAAGATAGTTCCATTCAATGTTCATCTAGCTTGCATGCATAGTCTGTACCGTCCTCTCTTGACTTGTCTTTCTCTCTGTCCAACCATGACTCTCATCTTATCTCCATTCATTGCAGATGGCAACTTTCCCTGGATTCGGAACGAATGCAGTCCATGTGGGACAGGAACCCGAACAGTGGGAGATGAACCAGGTATGAATCACTGTCTGACCCACGGATGACTCCTCTTCTGTTTTCGCGAAATCTTTGAAGACTCACTGTTTGTTGGCTAGTACGATGTATTTTTAGTGTTGCTTGTCATCTCGTTTGGTGCGATTTCTTAACTGACGAAGCTCTGAAACTCATCTCACTAATTCTTCCACTCTCAACTGATCACAGAACGAGAACAACTGTTGCCCATCCTTCATTCCCTCTTGCAGGTCGTCCCTCTCATCTCTCTCTCCACCACTTACAAGCAGGATGCCCCTGGACAGCCTAAGGTGAGGAGAGGAAGGGAAGACAGAGATCAAAGATCAATCTCAGGCCCATGACTATTCCCGTGCTGGCAACCCTACAAGAGACGTCCTCCAGGCTAATCTCGCTGCTCTCGAAGACGCCAAATACTGTAAGTTTACTGTATTCATAGAGACGATCGGCGATCTTTGAGAGCTAAGGCTTTGATCTTCTTTCCTCTTTTACTGCCTTCTTTTGCCACACTGAAACTGCCCAATAACGACTGGCTGTAAAACCATGAGGAGATCTGAAATAGACAGTTTAACGCCTCTCTTCTCTTGCACAGAACAATAAAAAGTTCTCGGAACTGAGTAAGAAAGCGCCTTTTCTGTTCAACGAATTGTTCGAATTCATCTCATCCCTCTCTTCTTCTTCTTCTTCTCAACTAAACGAATTGGTCGAATTGTCTCTCAATTCTTCCGGAGATTAGAGTTAATCATCTTCTCTTCAATGAGAAAATGATTGAGAACTAGTGCAAACTGTGATTAGAGAGTAGGGAAAGGGAGGGCTCAAGCGTGGGCGATTGAGAGATGGAGAGGAAGGGAAAGAATTTGATCGAATGGCTCTCTGCAAAACTGCAAAAGAAGAAGAGCCACACATGTCAAGGCGACTGGCCGATCACCCCATATACCCCCTTCCAATGAGATCAAAGAATTATCTAGAGGGGCTAAATTTGGAATGCGTTCCATTGAGCCGTTCAAATAGGCAATTGACCCGTTTCTCTACAGGCTTCACCTTCGGATCCGGCCTCGCCTCTTCATCAGCCATCGTCAATCGATTGAAGACCGGAGATCACATCATCTGCTCTGATGACGTCTACGGAGGTGATCTTTGATCTCCTTCGAGTCTCAATCGATACAGTATCTCTGTTACCGAACTTCTCTCTTCAGGCACTCAGCGATTCCTTCGCAAAGTCTCGATTCCCCACCACGGTCTGGAAGCTTCCTTCGTTGATCTGACCAAGCAGGAAGAGATCGAGAAGGCATTCAAGCCCAATACCAAGGTGAGTCTTCTTCGAGTCGAGAACCCATTTGCTTTATAGTTGCAATCCGAGGAAATTCAATAAGATGACGGCGAATAAAAAATTCAATCCATTCATTCCAGATGGTATGGTTCGAGTCTCCCTCCAATCCTCTTCTCAAAGTGGTCGACATCCAAGCAGTCGTCTCTGCAGCCAGGAAGGCCAATCCAGACATCGTCGTCGTCGTTGACAACACCTTCATGTCGCCCTACTTCCAGGTTAGAATCCTGTCTCTACGATGACCAAGCCTTCTGCTTTTTGCCTACAAATTCTTCCCAATTCACGCACTTTCTCGATCTGTCTGACCTACGAGAGAGTGTGTGAAATGGAGAGACCTTCTCCCCCTCCTACCTCCTCCTCCCTTGCAGCGTCCTCTCTCTCTCGGAGCAGACGTGGTCGTCCATTCCATCACTAAGTACATCAATGGCCATTCCGACGTCGTCATGGGATGTGTGATGACTGATAGAGAGGATATCAAGGACCATCTATTCTTCCAGCAATTGGGTACGCATCTATGGTCGTTGATCTCATCTGATCTTTGATCTCTACAGCCGTTGGAGCCGTTCCCTCTCCCTTCGATTGCTTCCTCGTCAACAGAGGAATCAAGACTCTCCATGTAAGTTGACTAGTGATGATGATGTAATCGATCGAATCACTAACTGACTTAATTCCAGCTCCGAATGAAGGCTCACTACGAGAATGCCCTTGCTGTCGCTCAGTATCTCGAAACGAACGAGCGAGTTGTGAAGGTACGGTAGATCGATCGATCGATCGATGTAATCAATCAATAATCTGCGCAGGTTCTCTATCCTGCTCTTCCCTCTCATCCTCACCATGAAGTGCACAAGAAGCAGACGAAGGGAATGAGTGGAATGATCTCATTCTATCTCAAGGGAGGATTGGAAGAATCACAGAAGTTCTTTAAGGCTATCAAGGTATTTTTTAAAAAGATTTCTGAAAGACTTTTGAAACTTAAACCGAACAGCTATCAGTTCCAATGTCCATTAGGCAAGTTTTTACTGATTCCGAAACACACTTGAAGAAGATTCCAGCTGAATCCACATCGGGGAGATCAAGATAGAATCCCTTGAAGGTGTTCACTCTGGCTGAATCTCTCGGAGGATACGAATCACTGGCTGAACTTCCCTCCGTTATGACCCATGCTTCCGTCCCTGAAGAAGATAGAGCCAAGCTGGGAATCACTGATAACCTCATCAGGTTTGCATTTGATCTTTCGAAAAATTGCTAGAATTTAGAATCTGATCTGATCTTTGATCTCTTCAGACTCTCCGTTGGAATCGAAGACAAGGACGATCTAATCGCCGATCTCGAAAACGCCCTCAAGGCTGCCGTTCCATCGATCTAATCGATACGCTTCCATCTACCGTATTCTCTCGGTGTTCCTACCGTATCCATCATTTCTGTTTCTCACTCCTCGACACTACGTGTCTGATTGCCCCCGTGTCTCGTTACTTGTTGCCTTCTTCCATTATCAAAGAGGGAGTTAATAATACCCTTCGTTCTCTAGGAATGCATACTGTACTTCTTACTGTCTCGATTAGACCTCGATTGATATCAATCCATTGATTGATAACCAGCACCATTTGTTTTCGTAAACGACGATTTTATCGATGAGAAATTGATCCGCTGAGTAATAAATATGGACTGGAAACGTCGATCACACGACACTATGAATACAGTAACCCGATGAATGAATGAGAGGGAAGAGAACGGGGACTGATTGAGACTAGAAAGGGAAGGGAAGGAGAGAGTGGTGTGTGGTAGGGTTGCCGGTTCGGTTTCGGTTTCGGGTTTACCGGCCTCTCGTTCCCTCCCGCACGTACGCAAACGCACGTCCGAGAAGAGGGAGGCGGAGAGGTCAAAACCGACACAAAACCGACTCGGACTCGGCTTTGAGTCGGCTTTGACCTCTTGAGGTCGAGGGAGAGAGGAGGCTAGAGACGAGAGAGAGAGCGTGCGGAAACGAGAGACGTAGAGAGGGAGAGGTAGATCACGAGGTCAAAGCCGACTCAAAGCCGACTCCGAGTCGGCTTTGTGTCGGTTTTGATCTCTCCTTCTCTCTCAAAGAGCACGTGCTCGAGTGAGAGGGAAAGAACTAACGGGGGCTCGGTATAACCGAACCCGAACCTGCAACCCTAGTGTGTGGTGTGCTAAGGAGCACGGTTGTGAAGGGTGCGAGTCGCAAATTGGAAGTATACCCGTTCTCGATCAGTTCTCGATCAGTAATAGGTATGTGCACGATACACCGTGAGGGATACGGTGGAAGAGGTGAAGGAAGGGGAGAAGAAGGGCTATCACATGTAGTAGAGAAGGGGAGCTTATTGGGTTAACGGTGTGAGGCAGATTATACTGTAACCCGATGGAGATATCGATTATCTCGCTGAGTAAAACAATGGATAATAAAAGGAAGTTACAAACATTTGCAGCGTCTAACAACAGAAGCGATCGTTGATCTTCTGACTCAGCAGGTCAGATAGATGGTGGATGGTTCTCAGTTGACAGTGATTTCATGGGAGGAAGTACTACCGAGACTCGCTCTCTCTGGATCATCTCGTGCCATTCGGAAGGAATCAGTGGATGAATGGGCGTATCCACTCTCATCCGAATGTTCAGGAAGAGAAGAAAGATGCGATCCTGTCTGAAATGAACGAATGATTAGAAGGAGAATCGAAGGACAAGTGCAAAGAACAATGTTTGAGGTTTCCGCGTGGATCAAAACTCTATACACGGACCTTTTCGTAGTGCAAAGGAAATAGATGATGACTGGATAAGGGATAGGTAGTGCGTAACAAAGGGGAAGGAAGTAAATGCTAACGTGAATGGATGATCGGCTGACCCCTGTAGAAGAGGAGAGAAGAGAAGATCCGAGTGAATCAGAAGAGAGACGAGACGACGAATGAGTATAGTGATGGGGCTCCCCTGACTTCTCCAGACAATCCGGACGGGTTACCTGAAGACGAATACGGTTATTGAGGGATATTGATTGATTGAGAAACTCGAAAAGAATGAAGGGAAACGTACGCTATGCGAGTTTCTTTTGAAGATATTAGAGAGTCGTGAGAAGTAGGACTCTTTCGATTTGGATGAGGGCGAGGGTTCCTCTGAGGAGGGAGAGACAAAGATCGGATTCGCTGTTGAGGTCGATGATGTCTGCAAGAAAGCATCATTATTTTCTATTCGTGAGTTATTTTTTTGGGTATTCCAGGCAATTAGTAAATTTCACGACTCACCGACGGTGCTTTTCCCTGCACAGCGCACTCTTCTCTCCTAATCATATGGACTTCTTGAGGAGAGACGAAGCATGGATTGGCAGAGAAGGAAGAAGTGAGAGAGAAGGAGAGATCGAGGGGTCGACGATGTTGGATTGGAGATGGTCTGGAGAAGAGAAGAGAGAGGTAAGATCAGATATTTATTGAGTCATCAACGAGAACTGTGAGTAACATACGTACAACAACCTCTACTCCTATCGTTTTTCATGATTGGAACAGATGAAAACAGTCTAATAGCAAAACAAGAATTCGATCTTGATGAATTTGAGGACTCGATCGGTTCAGTTCATTCCCAGTTTCCACATTGGTCTCTTCAACACGAACCTCGTGGAAGGATCGAAGGAGAGTTTGCTCAATTCAGTTGATGGAGAGGGCAATTCCTCATTCTTAGGAGAAGGAGCAAGGGTCGAAGATGACGGCTTCTCGTCTAATCGTCGAGGACGGGAGAATAGCATCTGGAGAGGAAGACGATGATCTACCGTTCTTCTACCGTAATCTACCGTACCTTCGGTCGTTGAACTTCTTCGGGAGGAGGGGAGGGAGCAGATACAAACCCCGATCGACATCCTTCTAGTCCACTTTCACTTCGAGGAGGAGTCGATTGCATTTCCCTCTTCCCATTCTCATTCCTCTCTGTCGATGGAAACTCTTCCTCTGTCTCTTCGTCTTCTTCCCGAACTCCTTCCTCCTGAATGGAAGAGGGTTACTGTAGGAACTATCGATTGAATGATTCCGTATCCTACAGTACTCTCCACTCTACCGTACCTTGGGAATGCGACTCCTCGAAGATGACGTCAAGATTGCGTGCGACGAAGAGGATTTTGGCATTTTCATCGCGGGCGCAAGACAACAGTTCTGAAGAGGGAGGAGTACGGTAGATGGGAGGAGTGGATCGATAACTGACGGGTCGAGAGGACGCTTCCAATGGTGAACAATCCAATTTCTCCTTCGATTCCTTCATTGGGAGAACTCCTTCGTCTCTGAAAATGATTGATTACAACTGATCCAGATTTATTGGGTTGACGGATCGACTTACCGTAGTTTTCGCTCGTATTCGAGTAATTGACCCATGAAGTTGAAATTAGGTGAGATAGTACTGCGTTTGGCCTTGACGAATCTGAAGATCAGTAGGTTAGATAGGGTCGAACATGTAACTCAGAGATCAAAGATCACTCACTTGTAGGCGTCTTCCGAGTCCATTTTCATGTACTTCATGATGTATGAGATGCACATCGTGGGAGATCGAGAGATTCCCGCCAGACAATGAACAAGCACGATTTTCTTCTGCAGACGAACCTTTTCTGCAATGAAGAAGATTACTAACGAATTTTCGGCTTCAAGGTTATCATTTTATTCGTGATCTTTGCTCCAACGTTCTCATTAAATGGAATGTGAACCGTACCTAGGAATTCGTATGCTTCATTGAAGTAAGGATAGAGCTTGTCCATATACGAGTCGTTGACAGGTATCCTCAGAAAGTGTTCCTTATCATCCTTCACACTGATGGCACGAGGGCAGGTGACCGATAGGTTCATCACGTATTCGATCCCACATTCCTGCACGACGATCATTAGCAAACCTCGCCGTCGAACCACACACTACAGTAATCAGTTATCAGTTGTTATTCGGGGGCGAACTCTCTACCAATCGTGTACTCTCTAATGATTCGGGTGACTCATTGATCTACTCATTCTCTCTTCTCTCATCTTTCTCACTCATCTTTTTGACCCAATGGGCGAAAGAGTTGGAATGACGTAGTCTGACTCATTCCAGACACCACTTGTTCTCTCTCACGAGTCGAACTCCCTCTCAAGATGAAGATATCAGATCAACAAAAGACGAGGGAAGGGAGGGGGAGATCAAAGATCAATCTGTACCTTGAGCATATCAGTGTTCATAGCATCTTGCTGTGATCCGAGATAGAGGAAGGGAAGGACCATTGTGGGTCCAATCGGTCGATCGGAGAGGCATGGCTGGAGAGAGAAGAGGGAATAACAAGATCATTATCGGAGTAGAAGATCTTTGCGAATGTGCGAAAAACTTCTCACTGTTGCCAACTTTTCACAGTTTTACAGAGTTCGAAGATTATTCAAAATAATAAAATTTAAAAAGTACCTGTGACTGACTGCCTCCGGGCACTTGAGAGTGCATGGAAGGAGCAGAGGAGGGAAGGGCGGATTGAGGAAGAGGAGAGAGGAGAATCGGAGGAAGAGATGGCGATGATGTCGATTCAATCAATGATGGAAAAGCAGAAGAGAAGGAGGAGAAACCACCTGAAGAGAGAAGAGTACTGTAGGAGGAGAGGAGGAGTACGGTAGGATGGGGGGTGGGGATTGGAGAGAGAGGGGGAGGAATTACCAGAGGAACGTCGATCCATTCAGAGAGAAGGGAGATGCAAATGTTGAAATTGGATCGAACGACGGAATAAATCACACTTTCTTTCTTTCTTTGTCATGTTTAAAAACTAGGGAAAGTATTGCGAAATAGTGTGAGATCGTCAGTTTGAGTGCTGTGGTAGAGTTGTGGTTGAATGAAAGAAGGAAAGAAGGGAGCAGAAGGTAGAAAGGAGGGATGAAATCACGTGGAAAAGCAATAGAAGAGATTGAGTCAACACTGAGTCATACACGGATAGATGGGATATCGATTGATTGGATAGACGGTAGGTCATTGAGAAGACTCCCGATCGGAGAATGAGAGACCGTCGAATTGTCGTTCTATCTATTGAATCAGAGAAGAGAGAGGAGGAGAGAGATAATTGCGAATGGAGAGAGCACAGATTGTGAGAGAAGATGAGAGAAAGAGCAAACTAGAGAGGGAGAATGAGAGAGTGTGCGAAGAGAAGAGAGTGCAGAGATGAAAAGGAAGGAGAAGAGAAAACAAGGACATGAGTCACTCCAATGTGTGCAGTTCGCGATCGATTGGAGAATGGAAGGGAGATGTACGGTAGAGTGGAAGGGTGTACTGTAGTATCGATTGATTGGGTGCGATGAGTCAGATGAAGGGAATTGAATGGGAGCAGATGGGAATACAGAGGAGAGGGCATTCATCTGATTCTAGAGGGATGGGAATTGTGATGGAACTAGGAGAGTTTCCTTCTTCTCCGTTGAATCATTGCAGAGATTAGAGAAAGAGAAGAATTGAGAGTGAATGAGAAATGAAGAGAGAACAGAGAATATGAGAAAGATAGAGATTATGCAGATTGGAGAGAGGGAAGAGAAGGAGAGAGATGGATTTAGAATGAACACTCCTTTTCTCTCCATTCTCTCTATCTCATAAGCCAACTGGTTCTAAGAAACATGGGGAGATGAAGAGAGAGAAGAGAAGAAGAGAGAAAGAGAAGGAGAGTAGATCAAACCATGTGATTACTCATGTCTGATATTATTAGTGTTATTGGAAAGAGAGAGAGAGGAATGAAGAATGGAATAATTATGAGTAATATCAAGGACAATAATCGGATAGAGAGAAGAGAAGACTGTTCCCTTCTCTAGTACATCCAGAGAGAAGAGAAAGTAGATAGAAGAGTGAATAAAGTAGTGATGAATAGTCAGATGGTAGAGGGGAGAGAGAGAGTGATTCAACTACTCGTGACCTACCATTGAGAGGGAGTGAATCTGGTCGAATCCTCTTTGGTTCAACGACCGTTTCTTCTTTCTTCCCTGTATTCCTCCTTCTTCCATTTCTTCTCTTCTTCTTAGCCATTGGAAGGACGGACGAGGGACGATTATGGGTGGATGTGTATGTAGAATGGGAGTCTTCCCTTCACTCACAAGACCCCTTAGGGAGGGAATCGATAGAGAGAGAGGGGGGGGGGGAGGGAGAGTTCCCCCCTCCCCCAGCTGATTCCCTCCCTTTGTCCATTGAGGGGGTTCAGTCTCGATCTCTCTGCTCTTTCTCCTCCATGGGAATATGACGAAGACAGGTGAGATTCGACTACGAAACTTCTCGCTTAGAGGCACAATCTTGTACTTGCCCGTTCAAATCATCATTGGTTCGTTCAGATGCCCTTTCCATTGGATGAAGCCCCCTATTCTGTCCTCTAATCTAATCAATATCCTCTCCCTTCACTCTAATAATTCTTCCAATATTGGCGTCTCTTCGTGCTTTTCCGTGCATTTTCGTTCAGAGAGCGACGAGAATTATGAGTGGTGCGAGAGAGGGAAAGAGAAGGAGGAGAGAGAGGGAGGAATGAGTCAGCCCCTCCCTTCTCCCTCTATCCATCAGTGTAGTCCTTGTAGAGGAATGAAACCATTCAGAAGTCTCATTCACATGGGAAGAATTTGTGAGTGGAGAGATGAATGTGACTGAATCAGACGAAGAGAAGGAATTTGCAATCGGAGAAGAGAAGGAAAGTGAGACGATTGTGAGAAGATGAGGAGATTCTCTGACTCATTCCACACGGTTGTCGTCACCTTGACGATTCAGAGAAGAGAAGAAGAGGAGAGGAAGGGAGGGAGAGAACATCGAAGAACCGATGGGAGAAAGATGAGATAAGAAGAAGACCGCGAATGATAAGTGACCGACTGACTCAGCAGATTCTTTTTCCCATTCAGAAAAAGTGCGGCGAGATAACGTTGTGAGATGTGGAAGAGAGAGGAGAGAGATGGATGAGAGAGATGAAGGAAATGATTGACTGGACTAGTTCTCCCCTTCTCTATTCACACTTATCTCACTTATTCCTGCTAGATGAATATTCGGACTAATTGGGAATTAATAAATGTAGAATGAGGGGAGTGACGTAGGAAGAGAGAGTGGAAAGGGCGAAGGGAAGAAGATACAACCGGATTGAAGGAGAGAGATGGAATGGCATATGGATGGAGAAGATGAAGGGGAGATCTGTGATCGAAGGTCGAAGGGAGGAGAGGAGGAGAGGAGACAGGAGGAGGGAGGGGGGAGGGAGGAAGGGAGGAAGACTGCAGTGGAGAAGAGAAGACGTAGACGATGGAGGAGATGAGTCAGAGAGGAAGGAAGAAGTCATATGAGTGGAGTGTAAAGTGGGAAGAGATGGAGGGGAAGGGACGGTAGATGAGAGAGAGAGAGAGGGAATAGTTAGTATGGAGAGAGAGATGACGCCTTCTGAATGAGTGAAGAGGACGAAGAGAAGAAGAGACAAATTGAATTGAATACTGCACAAGAAAGAAGACAAGGGAAGGAAATCTGAGAGACCCTCTCAGGATGAATTAAAGGGAAGAGTTGAGTGATTCCCATTGAGAGATCTTTATCCCGAAGGAGGGAGGAAGGGAGGAAGGGGGGGGGGAGGGGATATAATGAAAAGAGAAGGAGGACTGGGGGAGGCCAGTCATGTCACTCATCTCCAGAAGGGAATAGTCAAGACAAGTCAGATGAGAAGATGAAGGGGGTCGTGGTGTATGAAGGGAGTGAGGGGTGGTGCAGAGGGTGCAGGGAAGAAGGACGACGACTCACCTTCCAACATGAGTACACTACTGAAGCAGTCTACAGTGTCCAGCTTGGACTTGAGTAGTCGACAGATCTTGGCTGACGATTCCTTGTTGTTGTTATTGTTGTTATTGAGAGGAAGGGAGTCGGATACACATCTGAATGGAGTGAGTGAAGATGGTGAGAGATTCCCTGCTCTCTTATCAACCACTGATCTCAATTCTCTCTTGCGAAAGGCATCAATGGTTCGCATCTGTTAGCTATTGAGACTAGTCACTTTCTAAGATCTATCTCGAAATCGTGGTGTAAATGACTCACTTCAATGGACATCCTTCCAATTTACGCTTCAAACAGAGACCGGTAGGGCGAGAAATCTGAAGATTAAACTGTTGAAAAATGTTTCTTTCTTTATTTCAAATGAATATTAAAAAAAAAAAAACTTGTTCCATCTCTTCGTTTCCTCCGTACAATACGAGATTCATCGATGGTCCGAGTGATTCTTTGTCTTCGATCGTCCCCAGTAAATGAGATACGAGAAATTCAGCGTCTACCTGGAATGAGACTAATTTAGTCTCTCTCTCTAATTAGTGACGTCACGATCGATCTCTGATTGACCCTCTCGATGTATTCATTCGAAGGGATGAGAGAGGGAGAGGAGAGAGGGGGGAGGGGGGAGAGGGGGACACGGTATAGACACGAAGTTGCAGAACGAAGGAAGGGACGACGTCAAACAGTAGGGTGCAGTCGAAACTACTCGACTTCCATCTCAAACACGTCAGAATCACTCTTTCATCACGACTTATAGAGGAAAAACAGTCAAAGAATGAGTGGAACAACAGTGAAAAGAGGATTGGAGGTTATGAATAGAGAGACAAATAGGGAATGATTCTGTTTGCCATTCGAAGAGAATAACAAGGGAGTATGTAGTAAATGAAAGCGCGCTGTTTTATTGAGGAAGGAGTGACTCATTTCTGGAGTTGAATGGAACAGTTCGTGAGAATGAATTAGATTGAGACGAAAAGTGATTAGAGAACGACAATTATTGATAAGGAGAGAAGAAGTATGAGCGAGAATTGAGAGAGCGAGCAGAGGAGAGAAGAGAGGGTGTAATCGGTTAATTTACTAATTAGAGTGAGGGAGGAAAGAATGGAGTTAGCACGAGAGATGAGTCATAGGAGAGGAAAGTGCAGTGAAGGGACGATGGGGAAAAAGAGGAATGGAGGGAGGAAAAGAAGATGGGAGGGGAAGATCACGAACGGATATGTTGAGATGATTGGATTCACTTGAATCGAGTTCAGTGAGTTCAGTAAGTCTACAACTTGCGAACTAAATGAGTGTTGTAACTCGACAGTCTCTGCAGAGATTGCACGGCCTTTACGGGCGATGGATGTATAGGAGCGCGTTCGATGGAAGAGAAAAGGGACTGTAAATAGAGAGAGAGACGAGACTAGATACATCGGAAGAAGGGAAGGAATGAAGATGGAGATTGGACAGATTATGAAGGCCTTCGTTGGTGAATTAGAGATGAGATGAAGGAGAAGAAGACTAATGGAGATGTGAATCAGACGAAGAGAGAGAAAGATAGAGTGGTCATTAGTGATAGTACATCTGATAAGAGTGTGATAGAGTAGTCAATGATAAGTAGTCGATGTACTTGCCTTTCCCATGGACGATACGAAGGGATAAACAAGTAAATGCGTTGAAAGTGCTTGAGGAGAGAGAAGGATCGTAAGTGTGGGAACGGTAGAGGAGAGAGGGAGGAGAAGAGGGGGGGGGGGGGATGGGGTGGAGTTCCCCCCTTAGGGCAGAGAATGAATGAGTCATTGTGATCGCTCACTGGATTTATACCATGACTAAGGGAAAGACCATCCTTCTCTTCCTGATGCAACCATTGAACGGAATGAATGGAGGGGGGAAGGTCCAGTGAGAGGTCAGTCGAAAAGAAGAGAAGAAGAAGAAGGGGAAGAACAGGGAAGAACTGGTATCTCATCATCAATCGAGTCAACATCCAATGAATTAGTGAATGGGAGGGAATGAAATGAACCTTCGAAGACGATTCTGTTCTACGATCAGCATTATTTCGACGGAGCAACTGAATAAACCAATCCGGATTTTAGTCATCCCATTATTCCCGTATTGGATTGAAAATATGTGAAGGATAATGAAAAAGAAAGAAGAGGAGTGCATGAGAACTCAGTATTCGCTATCTATAAGATCTAGAAGAAGAAAGAATGGAAGTTTGATGTGTACAAGTAGAATACCAGTTGCAGGAGGTGAGGCAGTCTTGACCTACATCAGAGAAGAATAAAGAAGTGAATGAAAGTGGAATAGAGAGAGTGATTATGAATGACCATTCTGACTCATGTCTTGTCCATTCATAAGGTCGGGAGAAGGGGGGGGGGGGG
>LS520802.1:213208-224343 GCA_900490845.1 Pristionchus japonicus | reverse complement strand
CCTCTCTCAGTAAATAAACCACTGTCCATCAACAGATAGAATGAGAGACTGCACCCAAAGGAAGGAATCAGAAAACTGGAAAACTTTGTGTCGGCGTGAAAAACAATTAGAGCAGCAAACAACAGAAGTAACAATGTAATAGTGAGAAAGCAAGGGAGGAAGAGTAGTTTTTAGTGGTTGGAAGTGACCCAGAGAGGAGGAAGAGAGTACTCACAATGTAGATGGTCTTGTGAAAGGAGAAAGGAGAGAGGGGAGAGGGGGGGGGGGAGGAAGGGAGGGTCAACCAACCCATTCAAAAGAGGACGAGAGAGAAAACGACGTTTTGACGATGAAATTGGTGACCATTCAGATCGTATTCCTTCTCCTTTCTAGGAAGAGAAGAGAAGAAGAGAGTACAATGAGAGGTCTGAGAATGGATTGAGATGGATAGAGACTGACTGACGATTACACGTCCATTTCCCCCTCTTGGAGAAGAAGAAGACCAGTCTCTCGATGGAGGAGAATATGTACGTAGAAGGGGATGTTTACTCGAGAGAGAGAGGGAAGGAATGGAAGGTTGCATGGAGAGAGAGATGACGACATCTTCGAGAGAAGAGATGATACCTTACGAGAGTGAGAGAGAGAGAGGAGATTGGAGGTTATGGAGACGATGCTGTCAGAATACCCAATACACCCAGTCACTGTCTCTCCCTTCTCTGACCAGTGAGAGACTCTCCACGAGAATGGGATCGACGGTATGGCAGCTGCTGTTCCCCCATGTTTACAGCTTAAGAATCTCTCGAAGATGACGTCTTCTTCCCTTCTTCCGTTCGGATTCTCACCCTTGCAAGTATAAACAATCACTGCATCTGAGAGAGGAAGAGAGACAATGAGAGAGAGGAGGGTGGAATGCGTGATGGAGAGAATCTCTCATACAAGAATGAGATGGAAGAGAAGAAGGAAGAGGATCGAGAAAGGACAACGGGAAAGAACAAGACAATCGCATGAAATGATAATGAGCTAAATATTGAATCTAGTTCAAGAAGTGATAGATGCAACGGCCTAAATATGATATCGTTAGCTAAAATTAGGGAAGATTTTGACCATGGTGTTCAGAAGAAAGGAATTCTC
Organism: Pristionchus japonicus; assembly: GCA_900490845.1. Taxonomy (NCBI): domain Eukaryota; kingdom Metazoa; phylum Nematoda; class Chromadorea; order Rhabditida; family Neodiplogasteridae; genus Pristionchus; species Pristionchus japonicus. The sequence goes on along the minus strand of LS520802.1, from coordinate 223,233 downwards.
TCAAAGCGATGTTGTTTTTGAGTGACCTTTATGAGAATGCGATTCAGAATATTATTTCGCTGATGTTTCATAATCGAGAAATGAGCAATGAAATGTTAACCCTTCTCCCCTTTCTTCATGCGATTGTTTGGCCGGAAGAATAAGAATGGTTAATATATTTTACTCTTCTATCCAATCTGATCTACACAACATAACAATAGAACACGTATCTCTCACTGGGGGAAAACACTTTCACGTTGTAAATTGAATCCATTTTGATGATAGTTATACACTGATTCTCGATGATCAAACTTGTACGGAACGGTTAGTTTTGTGAAGAGATGAGACAAGAATACTCGTGATTTTGATTGAAATGACGAACCAAACGGAATCGATTAATAAATATTGATTAGTTCTGAGTATAGTACAGTACAGCAGGGGACTTAATGGCTAATTCAGAATCACAATGGGTGATCGGGTCAAAGAAAGGGGGAGGGAAGGGGAAAGCAGAATAACACATGAGGAATGAATGGAACAGTCTCGTCTACAGTAGTCCCTGCTGGCTGCGTTTGTGGTGTACCCGTGGTGTGCCGCGCGTGCGACCAGCGCCGACGAGGAATCCGAAAGAGGAGAAGAAGACTCGTTTACACCATGAGAGAAGCATTGAGAAGTGGCTCAGAAGCATTGTTCAATTGGGCCGAAGAGGGAGGGGGAGTAGGCTGACGGGAATTGACTGCTGAAAGGGAGAGAATTGATCTTTGATCTTTGGATGGAAGTGACTCACGTCGTCTATTACAAGAGGGAGACTGCTCTATACTCTCATCTCCTATTGACTTCGCCAATCGACGCCACAGAGAAGAGAAGGACGCATCTGGCGATTTGTCCCTGAATCAGTTACTGTGCCTACCGTATCATTAGATACCGTACCTCAAACTCGGATGCCAGAATGGTTTCTTCGCCAGTACATTCCCATCTGTCGGCTGTAGTGACAAAGTCGACTTCCGAGGCTGCAATCGATCGATTCTTCCTCCGTTCTCCTACAGTACCCCCTCAATACCGTACTCTACCGTACCTTCCTTGCCCTTCTTCCCTTAGGCGGAGGTGTGATCAATGGTGACGAGTCTGCCTCCATTGGTTCCCCATTTGACAATCGTCGATCCATCTCATCGTCCTGAATATCGATTGATTCATACCGTAACCCATCCTCTATTCATACCTCTTCATCTTCCTCCTCCAATCCCAACACTGACAATTTGTCTCCACACGATAGAGATCGTTTCCTGTAATGAATGATTTGCTTTGCTACGAGAAATTGAAGAGATTTGATGCTCCTTATTGATAAGCCATAGAAAAGCTACCGTGAGGATGAATCAGAGTCGTAACCAATAGGATAGAATGGAATGAGAATGAATACCTGGGAACGATCTCGGGTAGATCACGATAGGAAGGATATTGAGAGGATCGAGCAGATGAATCAGATGTGAATGAACCATCGACGAGATTGGAGAGACGAGGATTGGGAGAGGGGGAATAGAAGGATGGAGATGAATCGAGAGGAGGAGGAGGGGGAATTGTAGTCGAGAGAGATGAATACAGATCCAGTAATTCAAGATTCAGCACTTCTCCATCCGGAAGGGAGGTCGATCTGAAAAGGAAAAGGATGCAATTATAGATGAAATGGATGTATAACTTAATAAAATATTGATATTCGATAGAGAAAATTTGACCTCTTTCTAACAACGATCTCCTCATCCTCGAATGCGATTCTTCCATTTGAACCTGTCCTATCCAATCCATTCTCGTGATGGTGACGAGTCAACTTCGGAGTCAACGTTTTTCGACGGAATCTGAAGAGGAAATCATTGATAATCAATACAGATAGCTAGTAGGAAAGCAACAGAAAGGAACGGATGAATCAATTCCCACTAACCGATTGGTTGCATTGACTCTCGGTGATCCCTTCTCAATTGGTCGAACGAGTGGATTCGTCGTTCCAAATGAAACCCCATTCGAAGGAGTGAAATAGGCAGGAATCGCTGGTTCCTAGAAGGAAATGGATGAACATTATGAAGAAGAAGATGAATAAAGAGGGGTTACTTACAGTATTCTTGGCCCTCTCAACGAGTCTCTTCAGAATGGATGAATGGCCTTCCTTCGGTCTAGCGAGTGAGAGAGTCGACTCACGATTCAAACCTGAGAAGAGAATATTCATTCCTATGAAACTGTTTCAATCACAGATATCACAATATATAAACATGGCATCTCGTACCCAATTTGGAGGCAGTCTGCATCGCTCTCATTGCAGCTGAGGTCGTATTGTTGAAGGAAGAACAACCTCCCATCTCTCTGAAGAGATCAAAGATCAATTATATTGTCCATCTCTCTATTTGTGACTATTCAATCAATAAAGTTCAATGCATACCTTCTTGGGAATATATCGGGTTCATCTTCGCAATCATAATCTGGATGAGAGGGAGAGAAGACGAATCCTCGTCGACCAGTCAACCAGAATGTTGTCATCGCCCCCTTGCCCTGCAGAGAGAAGGGAGTGATGGAGTGGATATGAGGAGAGAGATCAAACTATACAGTTAATAATGAAGAACTAGGATTAGATAATAGAGACTGGAAAAGTTTAAGTGTACCTTGATATTGAGTATTCCTCTCTCCTCCAATTCGAATCCATCAATGGCCGATAGAACACGATTCGTAGAGGAGGAACAGTGCACTTTCAAGGCTGAAACAAGGTTATTTTTAGTTGGTTAGTCAGATTCGAAGAAAAAAATAAGGTTTCAATTAGCAACCTAATCGAAGTGAATGCGTTTCTATCTCAAACCAAGAATAAATCTGCACTCACGTTCTCCATTGCTCTCCATTCTACTCGCAGTGTTGACTGTGTCTCCGAATAGACAGTATCTGCAATGGAATCACTCGTTCTCTCCCATCTACCCTCAAGCTCCATCGATAATCATGACTCCTCTGCTACAATATCTCAATCCAATCGATAATCTTCCCCTCCCCTCTGTCAATCTCTCACCTCGGCATGGTCTTTCCAACGACTCCGGCCACACAACTTCCGGTGTGCAATCCGATTCTCAGCATCAATTGTTCGTCCGATCGATGAGGAATGCGGAAGTCACTGCAGAGAGAGAGAAGGGAATGGATTAGCAGCTGGAGATTGGCCCCGATCTGTCTACTTGTCACCGAGATCTCAGCAGGTGGAAATTAGTTTCCTCTACCCACTAATTATCGCTTTTGGGTACGTTGGCTACATTCTAGCCCACAGTGTATCTCTCATTCGACGTACCGCACAGCAGCCAATAGATGGAGAGCCATCGTTCCGATCTGTTCTGCATGGTAACTCTCCGTCTTGTAGGAAGGAACACCAGAGACAACCATGTACGCATCCCCGATCGTCTCCACCTGTAATAGATAAGATATTGACCTCTATTCATCAAGCAGATATTGGGCTAAAATACGCGTTCATAAAGTGAACCAACCTTGTAGACATCATACTGCTTGATAATGGAGTCGAAGAGAGTGTACAACTTGTTGAGGAAGGCGACCACTTGCAGAGGAGTCGATTCGCCTGAGAGGGATATAAGATTACAGGAGTCAACGATGACGTCATCTAATACCTGATATCTTGGTGAATCCGACGATATCAGAGAAGTAGATTGTGACTGAGGGGAACGATTCTGGCACGACGGAATGACCGTTGAGCAGTTGTTGAGCAACCGATCTGAACGGGGATTATTCATTTTCGATACGAACGTCTTCTAATTGAGAAAGAATGAATACTCACTTGGGTAGCATTCTCTGCAGTAAATGTTCCGTTCTCTTCTTCTCTTCTCTCAATTCTGCCGTTCTCTCTTCCACGAGATCTTCCAATTGATTCTGGTACTTCTCCATCATCAATACCATGTGATCCTGGAACGAGAAAAGATTATCAGGATGATCGCCTAGCAATCGAGAGAAGTAGTTAATTCACTCACCATGATATTCCTCTTGTAGATTCCTGCGAACATTGGCTTCAATTTGTGTCTGATGACATGCTTGAAATCCGGTCGTTGCTCGGGGAATTCAGACCAGCACAATCTGAATGCGACCATTGTGGTGAGTTTCACAGTTCAAGATGGACTGATAGCTTCTAGCTTTTTCCAGAGCAAAAAAAAGAAAACCCGTACCTCATAGTCTCAAGCAGATATCCCTGGCATTCCAATCCGACGAGAGAGGGACGGAAACTCGTTCCCTCTCCCACTGATCGAACCACGTCTTCCACTGTAATTGATTGAACGGTGATCACGTTCTGATACTCTTCCAAAATCCTTTATCGCTATATCCATGCCTTTATGACTTACCCTTGGTATGATCCTGATACTCAATGAGCTGATACGGTCCCTGTCGAGTGATCAACTCGTGCAGAATGATGCCAAACGCGTACACGTCTCCCTTGAATAAGTCAAGTTTTAGTAGGAAGAAAGGGGGATACGATAGGGATAGAGAATGGAAAGAGTATCGATTACCTTCTGTGTTCCCTTGATAGTTCTCTTTCCGTACTCGGTCTCCTTAAGCAATTCGGGTGCAGTCCAGAGTAGAGATTGCCACAGGAGATAGTCACAGTCCCATTTCTGAGAAGATCAAGGATCAGTCAAGCTCCGCCTTTTCGTAGCCCCGCCCTTTTCAGCACACTCCGCCCACCTGGTCATCTCTTATCTCGTGTAGACCGAAATCAGCGACTTGCAATGCCCATCGGGAAGTGATGAGACAATTGGTGGATTTGAGATTACCGTGCACTTTCAGTTCACTCTCGTGCAGATAGATCATTCCCTGAAAGGAGATTATCGATTGATTGAAGGAAAGAGGCGAAAGATCACAAACCTTGATTAGATCTTCGACGAAGGAAGCAATGAATAGATGGTCTAATTTGAGATCTCTATTCCTAAGAATGTCCATCAATGAGGATTTGGCGCAGAATTCGCGAACAACGCAGATTGAAGTGGGACGGAGACACAATCCTGAACCATTTCAGATTAATTTTTTTTTCTTTCAAATTGGAAAACGATACCGAAATCAAGCCTGATAGAAGGAAGTGGACTCACCCATGAATGAGTTGATGTTGTCATGACACAATTGTCTCATAATCTTCATCTCCAATTTGGTCGCTCTCGTAATTTCCTTCGCCCTTCGATTGTATTCGAACTCCTTCACGGCCACAATCGACCCTTTGTAGATGGCAACTCCCTTGTAGATATCCTTCGATCTATGAAGCTGAAAATGGATAAAGTTACAATTTTGACCTTTCGATCTAGACAATTGAAACTATGGCTAAGTTAATGGGAAATAAATGCATACTTCAGAATCGACGAGATAGAGACTGGTTGTGGATGTGTTGCACTGCACGATTCTCTCCAGTTCCTTCGATTCAATCTTCCAGATCATCGCTAGTTCCTTCTCGAATTTACGATTCCTGAAAGGATCGTTTGTTAGCCTCACAATAATTGTTGTGGGAATGGCAAGATGAGGAAGTAACAATAAGTTGGCGACTAGGATACGTCTCCATTATCCTAGACTGGAATGCATGACGACTGTTCTGTCATTGACTATGGATCTCCTTCCTCCATTCTAGTTTCGATGGGAGAAAAGGATGGACAAACCTCTGGAAGGCAGCAGCGATTCCACTGGCGAGAAGACCGAAGATGACGAAGACTCCCATTATGATGTATGCATCTGAAGGGAGAGGAGGGTTCGGATTGTAGGATAAGAGGAAGACTGAACTTTTAATTTAAAGATTAACTCACAGCTCGAAAGTGAGTCCTTGCACAATTCTCCATGGAATCCACACTCTGGCTCATCTTTCGGGGGAGCTCCGGCAATCCATTGAATGTCCATCGCCTCTTTGAATCTGGAGAGATCAAAGATCGACTTGGAACCAGGAATCAACGAAATTTCAATGATAGAGTCAGATCGCTCACCGAACAAAAAAAAGATAATAAAACGAAGGGAAAACGACAGATCCAAAAACGATTCAACATACCTGAGCTTGCTCTTGTTTCCATCGGCCATGAAGTCTGCAGTGATGGAGAGGGCTGCATCGAGAGGATAGTAGTCGGCATCAGTGGCATTCTTCACAGGAACAACAGTCTGGAAGAGAACAATGAGGAAATCGAAGAAAAAACACAAGGTCAGACACACAGAGGACGAGAGTGCAGACGACCAGAGTACGCGTTTTCTCTCATCGTCTCTGCTCGCTCGCTCCCTCGACTTTTTAGTTTTTTAAACGATAAAATGGCCATAATCTACCGCAATCAAAGGGTAAATGAACCGTACCTGCCAGGAGAGAAGAGTGTAATTGCCCTGGGCGTCTCCATTCTCGTCTATTCGCATAGAGAAGCCTTGCATGCCTGGAAAGGGAAGGGAATCGGGCCGCTTCCCCCATCTCTTCCCTTCTCCCCTCTCCTCATTCTGCACACACTCTACTCACTCTCTAACCCCGATCTTGGGAGAGACTCTCTAGTTTACTCGGGTAGATCAAAGTTGTTTTGATCACTCACTCTCATAGGTGCTTCCAATGATCAACTTCGTTATTGCCTCTCCATCACTCACAGGATCGTAGTTGGCTGGTTTGTTCACTGATTTCTGAAGAGATCAAGAATCAGATTCGGGTAGATCAAAGACCACTGACCTCTATGTGATGAGTGAGCGCCTTTGCATAGAGCATCACTGCATCGTAGAGATAACACGCGAATCGATTGGCCTGAAAAGATCAGACGTTGTCAGATGCTGTATCTCAAGAGAATGAGTGATCTCACCTTGATCTGCGAGTTCTCAGCGATGGAATCCTTCTGCACTCCGAATTTGATGAGATATTCATTGGCTTTCTTCCAAAATGCAATGAACTTGGGAGAATCGAGAGTGACGGGAGTGGGAATAATGGCGAGAGCAGAACGAGAGAATTTAGCCACCTGAGATAGGGGATGATTAGGAGGGAGGGGAGGAAAGAGAGTCTTACCTGATGGTCGGAAGAGTTCGGATTGTCCCACGAATCACGCAGTTGAATCATCGTGTCTGAAGAGATTCATTTAGTATCCACGCGTTTTCGAAAGATCAAAGATCAAAAATACTTCTGAAGAAGTGGTTATTCATGGCATGGTAGACATTCAGCCAGTTGTAGTCAGTGTCCAGATAAACGAGCATGTACTCTCCCTGAGATCAATCGATAATGAATGATTACGGTATTCGATACTTACAGAGTCCATCAATCCCATCTCTCCCATCGTGTACAGAATGTTGCGGAAGAGACGTACGTTGCCGAACATGAGGTATACTGTAAGTGAGTATTGATTGAGTGGGAAAAGGAGGGAGGGGGACTGACTTCTGGTGGTATCCTTGGTGGTTCTGATGATTCCATCGACAACCTTTCCATCACTCGTCTCAGAGTAGGAAGGGACAGTCGATACATTCTGGATATTGAATCGTCGTCCATCTCTCCCTATCTTCTCGTTCTCTTTGTCTACTGCACGCTGCAATGGAGAGGAATTGGAGATGGAAGGGAATGGGTTCGATCAAGTGGAAACAGCGTTGGAATGGAGAATGAACGTACCCTTATGGCAAGGAACAATTCTTCATTGGCCGATGCTTCTTCATAGATGATCGAGAACTTTCTCCAATTGTAGCTGTTGAATAGAGAGATGAATGCCTGGACTATCTCGGTCTCTGCTGGAACTGTTCGAGTGAAGGTTGAGTATCTGCAATTATGATGATGGACGTCAATCTCCCTCCTTATTTATCCATCCATCCCCTTTCCATCAAGATAACTTTGTTTTTCCCTCTCTGATAATCTGTGAGCTGATAAATGTGATCGTCCAGTGTAAGCACACGGCACGTGCCATGCAGAGTGAACTATTCTCGATAACAACACGAGAAAGAACGAAATGAACGCCCGAAGCACAAATGATGAATACCACTCTGATCTATCAGTGCAGATGGAAATGCCATACTAATGAATGAGTGAAACTCAATCAATTTCCTTCCAGGAATTCCCCCTCTGCCAAACATTTAACTTACTTTTCCTTATCCGAGACAGTTTGATCCTTGCACTTATACGATATAATCGGGAGATTCTGAGCAGCAGCCATGATTGCTTCCGTCCTGAAATCAATCGATATTCCTCCCTGTCTACAGTAACCTCCCCATCTACCGTACCTGCAGTTCATCTCGGGACCGATGAATACCTTCGCTCCTTGCTTCCAATGCTCCATGAAGTACCCAGTGCCTGCAGTGAAATTGCTCGCTTTGCGTGAGAAAGAGAAGGAAATGAGTGCACGTTTCAGTTCTTGCAACACTTCTCATTACGGCGCAAGGAATTCACCCCCCCCCCCCTCTCCCTTGGCACCATTCTATCCCTCTCCCGTCTGACTCTCCCTCTACTGTATCTCTCTTCCTCCATTCCATCTCTCGGATCTACAGTAGGATGGCTAATCCTCTGCTTCTTCCCTCTCTCCTATCGGTTACAGCCTTCTCTCTTCTGCAGAATAGAGTAAACAGGGAAGAGTGCAGAAAGAGAACTGTTTTCGTTGAATTAATGGGAGTTTGGAGAAGAGTACAAGAGATGGAGAAGTAGAAGATAAGTGCAGAGGAAGGAGATACAAAGGAGAACTAACTGAGTTTCTCGTTTCCACAAGTGTTTCTGAAGATGTAGGAGAGAGTGTGATTGGGAAGGATGGAAGGATCCGAATTGATCTCGCGAATCGCCACCTCCAGAGCTCCAGAGATCACAGAACCTGTCATTATCGATTAGTGCATGAGGAGGAGGGGATGATACCGTACCTTCGAAGTCAGTTCGGAAGCAGGAGGAGAGAGTTGAGATCGAACTACCGAAGGCATCGCTCTCTCCCTCGGATGATAACTGAAATGAAGTTATGCATAGACAGTCGATCCCTTGCAACTACTCAGCTTCTACAGTTTCTCTTTTGCAGAGTGGTTGAGTTGTAAACACTCTTCTAACTGATGAGAGAGCAACGGAAGTGTTCCTCGGATCTCTTACTTGTCTACTGGTGGAATGGGAGAAATTGGAGAGAAGCATCTTGAGATCAGCCGGGATATGAGAGACCGCAGTGAGATAGGAGATTAGAATCTCCTGAACGGAAGAAGGATTAGATACGGTAGAGGGAAGGGAATCGATAGATTCACCTTCTTTCTCGTCGATCCATTCGAGAATGGCTCGGGATAGATTGGATCCTCCTCCAGTAACTGAAAGGAGGCGATTGATATCGTTGTTTTGATTTTTACAGCATTTGATTTCTATTCCTTGCACTCTTCAATCCGTGCTTCTCCTATCTATATTGAGTCGATTCCCAATCAGTTCATTCCCTCCCCCACGAGAGAGTACTATTCCCATGGAATCATCTACCATCACTACACACTGTGCAGTGTGTGAATGACTCGTTTCCTCCCTCTATGAATATGAGATCACTTCTTCCCTCCATCATCCTCTTCTCTTCCTCTCAGACTACTCTAATTAGAGGAGAGATCTGCCCTTCCCTTCCAAACTTCAGCAAGACGAGACGAGTATCAAATGTGTACGAAATCGGAGTAAGAGAGCTAAATTGGGAAAGAGAAGTCAGGGGATTTGAAAGGAAGAAGGGAGTCTGAATCTTGAGACGAAAGGAGGGAATGTCTGAATACAGTACATGCTAATCGCCTCATGTATATGCGCGCGCGGCGGCACGCCGCGTGCCGCGGCTTGCGCGGCTGCATTTTGCAGAACAACCAACAATGGCCATGAAAAGTGACCTCGATTTTCTGAATCTGCGCGTGATTCCCCATCGATTCCACCTTTGACCCATAATTTACAAGGCTGTTTTGAAGAGCTGGAAATATTCTCCGAAAATGCCTGACCCAGCGAACTAAAAATGACACAGTTGAACAAGCCCATATTTCGTAGTATTTGACACTCTTCAGTCCTTTAGACAGGAAAAACATGCTGAAAATCGACGATAGGGAAGATTTGGGTACTTGTTCAACCGTGTCATTTTTAGTTCGCTGGG
>LS520802.1:194026-212509 GCA_900490845.1 Pristionchus japonicus | reverse complement strand
AATATTTCCAGCTCTTCAAAACAACATTGTAAAATATGGGTCAAAGGTGGAATCGATGGGGAATCACACGCAGATTCAGAAAATCGAGGTCACTTTTCATGGCCATTGTTGGTTGTTCTGCAAAATGCAGCCGCGCAAGCCGCGGCACGCGGCGTGCCGCCGCGCGCGCATATGCATGAGGCGATTAGCATGTACTGTAGGAGAAGTGTATCCTTCTAGGAATCATCCCCTTCTAGGAAATGTGAATCATGAGTCTGCAGAGAGGATTCGTCCACTTGGAAGGGCTTCAGTGCGAATAGATCAGATGGAGGGGGAAGAGGGGAGGAAAAGGAGAAGGAGGAACGTGAGGAAAGAGACGTCGTTTTACAGACTAGCTTAATTATCTTCTTCTTCTCGGTTCCAACTATGTTTATGGGTGGCTCGAAATACATTGAGGGGGAAGAGAAGAGACTCACGGATCGAACATTGGGAGTGGGTGAATGGGAATCGTAATCGAGATCTGGTCTGACGATGATATCTTCCTCTTGTTTCGTCCCCTCCAATAGAATGAGAAGGAGTACAACTCCTTTCACGAGGGAATCCATGCATCGACAAGCCCTTTCTCTGTCACCGCATCGACTGTCGTGTACTGCAATGGCAAACGTCGGCCTGCACGGAAAGTGACGAAACGCGAAAGAATGGAGAGAAACGTCGTCGAGGGAAGCGCACGACGAGCATACTACGCGGCAAATGCAATAGCAGATACAGAAAAAGCAGTGGAGACGGTTCGGCATCGATCGAAGCCTTGGAGAGGGGGAGGAGAGAGGGGAAGAGGGAGGGGGAGGAGGGGAGGGGGGCAGAGGGGAGGAGAGAATGGTCGAACACGACAACAAGAAGGAAACTTGCACTCACTGGAGGTGATACTGCAAAATAACTCCCTCCTCCCCTTGTGTCTCTCTTCTTCCTTCCCCTCTCTCACCCCCTTCCTTGGACTGTACTCTCTACCCTCTTTCCCATACCATATTCCGTATATTTCACTCTTATTTCTCTCGTTGAAGCCGTGAAGAAGCACAAATTCGAAGAAGAGAAGAGAAACGAAGGAATCTCGAAGATGGATGAACTCTGCTAGAAGTAAGCAGTGGAGATAGGAGAAGAAGGAAGAAGAAGTAGGAGATCAGAGGAGAGAGAGAGAGAGGGAGGGGGAGTAATGATGAGTGAACAACAGATGAGACAGTCACTGTAACTAACGAGTAGCTTCCGGGATGGAAGAAGACATATCTAGAAGATATCAGAAGAAGGAAAAAGAGATCAAGAGGAGAATGGAGAAGATGAGAACGCACGAAATACTGTACAGGAATGGACGAAGGGGGATTTCTCACTGAATCGAATAGAAGCTATCTTTCTCGTGGAAGGTACGTATTTATTTGGACATGAAAGAAGTTGGAAAGACGGAGGAAAAGACTCGAAGGGATGAGAATTTCTCAATAGACAGGAATGGAATGAGAGCAAACTCGTGATGGAGAAGAAGAAGAAGAAGAGTATTCAAGGGAAGATGTACTATGATGGAAGGAAGATATAGAGAGGTGATAGAGAGGTTGATTATCTTGAGATATGATATACTCCAAGTATCTGCAGACTTCGTTTTTGGGGTTGAAGTTTGGAGAGAAAGAGGAAGTCTCTTAGTAACGGGAATGGATAGAGAAGAAGAAGGAGAGGAAGAGGTAAAGAGCCTTTTCTGCAGAGTAAAATGAGTATGGAGAAGAGGAGAATTGCAGAAGAGAAGGCGGATGATGGGAAAAGAGAGGAAGAGGAGGAGGAGGGAGGGAGGGAGAGGGTAGGGGAAGGGGAGGGGGTAATGAAAAGGAGGAAGAGAATGGGACGATGCAGGGCAATAACTGAATGGAGTTTGAGTCTTGCTCCATATTAGCCAAAACACGAATACAAAGTTAGAACTCCCTTTCATCATTCACTTTTTCCTCTGAAACTGCGGGTGAAGTTCTGACTTTTGCTAACGCAATCGAATAAATTCAGCTGCTCCTTTATTTTAGAATTGTAAATTTGCTACTCCCGCACACTGAACTAACTGAAATCTGTGAAGGAGATGATGATATCAGAGGCCAGAAGTTCATTCTCTTCTTGTCTTTCCAGAGAAGGAAGAGGATGAAACATCGTCCCCTTCCTCTTCTTTTCCCTCTTCGAATCAGGGGAGAAAAGTAGTTGGAAATGCAAGGAAACTCGTTGCAGTGCAAGAGAGAAGAGTAGGGAAATTCTGAGATGGAAGGGAAAGAAGAAGGAAAGTGTCGGCTCTTCGTGAGATTAGAAAGGGACGAGACGATAGATTCCCTCCACTTCCGGAGGGAGAATCTCTCCCCCTACAAGGAGAGAGATGGGGAGGAGACATAATTGCAGCAGAGATGATTCTGCGAAAAAGATGAAGAGATACCCTACAATTGGAAGGGAAGAGTCTCGATAGATCCCCAGAATGTGCGAGTGAAACTAATGGTGGAAGAAGGACAATTATGGGGTGGAAGAAGGAGAAGAAGAAGGGACAAAGAGAGACTGAGGAGTGGACAAGTAAAGGAAGGAGAAGGAGTGAAGGTGATCAACGATGAGGAGAGGGAAGAGAGAGGGAGAGGGCCGGGGGGGGGGGGAGGGGAGGAATATCTTCCAGTGGAAAAGAGTCTCTATTCCCGACGATGCAGTCGAAAACTCATTCAATAGAGTGTCGGAAGTAGGAATACACACGTAGAATCAGAGAGGAAATCTCAGAATCCTGCTTTGATACGAAAAAAGCGCTGCATTTGATAGGAGAGATGATTAGAGGCTTCCTCATAAGGAAGGAGAAAGAAGGAGGAAGAAGGAGAGGGGAGGAGGAGGGGGAAGGGGGAAGAGTCACACAGATTTGTTTCTCTCTCGCGCGTCAACTCTGAAATCAGCTGTGAGAAGAGAGAGATATGAAGACGTGTCTAGTAGTCTAAGGAAGGAGTCTGAGGTGGGTGCAGGAGTAGGACAGAGAGAGGGAGAAGAGGAGTGAACAGACTTTCTCCCTCCCTCCCGACTGAAGTATCCTTGCAAGGACTGAGAAAGGGGCAGAAGTGAAGGAGAAGAAGAAGAAAAGGACAAACAATGAGAAAAGAGGCGAAAAAGAGAGAGTGACAGCAGTCTGAAAATGGATAGAAGATGGAGAAGAAGAAAGGAGAAGGAGGAGGAGGAGAAGGTGCAGAGATCAGAGGAGACGATGGATGAATCGATTGAGAGTGATGGAGGCACTGTTCTGCACCCGAATCAGCTCGTCCATTGCGTGATCTTCATAATCCTCCACTGTGAATTGTCTCGATTGCCTTTGATGCCATGGAGTTTGAGTGGAATAGTTCAGAATGGAGAAGAGAAGAGGATGAAACATTGAAGACAGCTGATGATACGAAGAGAAGAGGGAGAGAGGGAGGGAGACACGGTCAGCAGAGATTTGCACGATGATGAGGAATTGAATGGAACGGAGAAGGAGAGAAGAGAAGAGGCATCGCCATGGAGAAGGAGCAGACTCAAATGCAAAAGATTCAGATGGAAGAGAAGAGAAAAGAAGGGAATTTGTCACGTGCGAGTGAAAACTGCAGAGGAACCACTTATTTGGAGGGATGAAATGAGCAGTTGAAGGAATGGAAGGAAGATGAGGACGAGAGTACTCGATCAGTTTGAGATTGAGAGATAGAGAGAAGAGATGAAGAAGTTGTGTGTTCTGATGCTTCCATCGAATTGAACTGAGAGAAGGAGAAATCGGGCAACGATTGAATTTGGTTCGAGAGAGAGGGAGGGGACTCATACTGACAACTGCAAGGAGGAGAAGAGAATCGTGTCAGAAACAGAGCAGCCATTCAGATACAAACGAATTCAATTAGCAGATGATGATCAACGACTAAGGAAGGATGAGAAGGGATTGGGGAGGGAAGGGGGGGGGGGAGACTGTGGGGAGGGCCGGTCACGGAAGACTGCAATGGAATCCCCTGCACGAGACTCTGAATCATGGATGAAAACAAGACGAAGAGAGGGAGAAGCGAGATCTACTCTGAACGAGGAGGAGATATTCATAAGGAGAAGAGGGAGACGTGCGAAGATGGAAGGAGTGGAAGGAGGGAATGAGATACTGCGAACTGATATCATAAGTCGGAGGAGATTGGATGCAAGGGAAGAACATGAACATGTGCTCTCTCTCTCTGTCGATTCTGGCGCCAGAAAGGTAGATCAAAGGAAGGAGAGAAGGGACGAAGAGGAGAGAAGAGAAGAAGATATTTACCCAGCTTATGAGCAAGAATTATGAGGAGACGAGGAGGGAAAAGGGACGAGATATTCATGAGATGCAGAATCGGAGATGGATCAAGAACCCATTTGAGACTGATGGAGAGAGAGAAGGAGAGGGAGGGGGAGGCTGAGGTAGAGAAGGTACGGTGTTCTCTCCAACTCTTTCCTTCTTGCGTAAACAGAATTGTGCAGAAGGAAGAGATCATTCAACGTATTTCGATCTATGGGAGAAATGCAAAACTCTGCACGGTTCTTCTATTTGAGTAGTGAGAAGTCGAAGTTGCGAAATTGATTGAGAGCAGAATATAGAAAAAATAGGCAAATAGATTATGCAGATGGAAAGATGTTTACTCGAATTTGAGAGGAACGTGATGATAAGAGAAGGAAGTGAGGAGAAGAAGAGAATGAGGAGAGGAGGAGAGGGGAGGGGTCTGATTGGGGGTCATTAGATGAGAATTGGTAGGATGATGAAAACGGTGAGGAGGCGAAAATAGACTATGTTAAGCTGGATATTTCGCAATGATTCGGATGAAAACACGCGCATCTTGAAAGGGAGAAGGAGACTGCAGATGAATGAGAAGATCTGAGAGAGGAAGAGAGAGAGACTCTGATGGAAGAGATGATTGCTAGACTATACACATGTGTAAGAGTGAACACTTGCAGAGAGAGAGAGAGGGAATGATCTACCTCGAAGAGAGAGAAGGGAGGGTCCAGTAAACAGACCCATGCTTCCCCCATGTCAGAAGAGATCACAAGAGAAGAGATGTTCGAGAGACAGAAGAAGAGAAGCATGAATGAACTGACTAATTCAAAGTTAGCGACTGAGTAGGCACTTCGAATAATGGGAGACTATGGCAATAAGTAGAGTTATGAATGAGAGATGGATCTTCTCTCTTGGAAGAAGAGAGAATCGTGAAGGGATGGATAATTGGAGTGAGGAGTGAGGAGTGGTCAGATAAAGTGCATCCAGAAAGGAGAAGAGAAGGTACGATTCTGCAGAGAGATGAAGAGGATGAAGAAGAGAGATGAGAGATACCAGTCATCTCTAATTCCAATAATCTTATTTTCCACTGCGAATCTCTCGCCTGAATTCCCACTCCTCTTTTCTTTCCCTTCTCCGACGTGAAAAGCGATCAAAATAAGCAGAAGATTTCAACGACAACGGAGGACACAATGAATGTTGTGAATGGAGAAGAAGAGAGAGAGTGATGGTGATATGAAGGAACGAAGGGACGAATGGATGAAGGGATGTCTACTCCTTCTAGGGGAAATCACTCAACTACACTCAATCCATTCCAGTCTTCTCTTTCCTTACTCTGCAGACTGAGATAACAGCCTCATAACAGAGAAAAGCGAACGGGAGGTTTGCAGAGTGAGAGTCGTGTGGATGGAAGGGAGGGGAGGGGAGGGGTTCTGTCTCCCCCTCCCTCCCCTCTCCTCTCTCTCTATCCTTCGGCTGTAGCAGAATTCCCTCGTCGTCGTCTTTTCTTGCAGAAATTCGATTTGGTCCCTTCTCTGCAGGAGAGAAGAAGGAGGAGGAAGAGAGAGAGAGAGAGGGAAGGAGGGGATCCCGAGGGGAAAGAAGATGAGATTACGGTAGAGAGAAGACTGTAGGAGAGGAGGGGGGAGGGATACGGTAGATATGGGGTCGGTGATATAAATAGGGACGATGTTGTGGAGAAGGAGGAGAAGTGGTTCTTGGAAGGGGTTTGGTCTCGAAGGGGGGAAGTAGGAGGGGAGAAGAATGGAGGAGAGGAGAGGGAACTGAAGAAGTCGTTGCAAAGAAGGGAAAACAGGGAAGAGGTCGTGGAAATGAATGAAGAAGTGAGAGGAGAGAGAGGAGGAATGAAGAATGAAGTGAGGAATGGAGGGAGGAGGAGGAAGGGAAGAAGAGAGAGAAGGAGTTGATAGTAAGCAAGGAGGATATATCAAATCTGCAGAGAAGGGAAATGAAGGGTTTCCGTTTATAGATGGAAAGAGAGACTGCAAAGACTGCAGTAGATGTGAATAAGAGATTATAAGGAGAGAAGGGAGGAGGGAGAGAGAGGGAGGGAGGGATGGATAAGGAGTGAAAAGGGTTCGTTCGCGATCTTCCATTGACCACTCTACTGATCTACGAAGGGAAGGTGAAGTGATGGAGTGAACACTCTCTCTCGATGGATGGAGACTGTCAAATAGAAGGGAGGGCGGGTTTGAGTAAACTGTGAGGAAGAAGAGTTCGAAGTGCATTCAATCTACTCAGATTCACTCAATTCATTCATTCAATCCAATCGACGGCAAGCAGAATACAGAAATGGTGTTGAGAAAGGACAAAAAAGGGAGGAAGAGGGAATATGCAGAGAGATACTGTAGAATGGAGTGAATAGAGATGATACAGGAGTAGAGAAAGAAGATTGTGGAAGAGAGAGAAAGAGGAGTTGAAGAAGTGAGGGAAAGAGGGCGGAATGAAGTGAGACGCGTTCTATTCCTTGGAGAAAAGTGGACGATGAAAAGAGAAGAGAGAAAAGAGAAGTATTCTGCGAGTATTCAAGAGGAATCGTGCATTGGAAAGGAGGTGGAGGGGATATTCATTATCGGAAGGAAGGGAGTGAACACCTTCTCTTCCATCTACAGACCCCATTCCCTCCTTCTCCTTCCTTCTTCTTTCCCTTCTCCCTTCTTTACCTCGCAAGCTCTAGAATCGACTTAGTCGCTCGAAGGGAAAACACGCATCTTCCTATTTATGAGAAAGCTGCAGCGTAGAGAGAGAGAGAATCCTCGATAAGAGGGGAGAAGAGAGAGAAGGGAGGGAGAGAGGGGAGTACGGTAGGAAGGGAGGAAAGGGGGCTATTTAGAAGACTGTCGTTGTAGAGAGATTGATTGAAAGAGAAGATAGAGAAGAGAAAGAGAACAGAAGAACTTGAGTAGAGACTTGACTCGTGCACGGACAACTGTTAGAACGGATAAAGAACGATTTCCGGTGAATGAATCGACTCTTCGATTGAAAGTAATTGGAAGGTTCAAACCAATCTCCCGAAATAGTTCCTTTTCTAATCAAAAAGAGAACAAGTCTCTCGCAAGGAAGAAACCTTCACGTGTCTCAAATGAGAAACAGGGAACTGTGGGATTGGAGTGAGACAGAGAACCGAAGAGAAGAGAGGGGAGAGACTGTGATCCCCCCCCCTTCCAGTCCACAATTCGAATTACGTCACTCTACTCGTGATATTGTATTGCACCTGCTAATAATATTAGAGGACAATGATATAGAATGGATCGAATCGGAAGGGTAAGAAGGGAAGTGTTGATTGAGAGGAGAGAGAGAGGACGAATTCCACTGTTACTCGAAACAAAGGAAGGAAAACAAGAAGGGAGGAGAGATAATCAGATTGTGTGCACAGTTCGTAATATTCCACTGTTTCTCCCCTTCTCATTCGACGAAAAACAAAGGGTTATCTGAAGTTTGATCTACTCTACGAATTAAATGAAATCGGAGGACGAAAAGCGAAGAAATGAGTTGGAAGATGTGGAGATTATCGAGGTGTTTAGACCATTTCCCGCGAATGAGAAGAAGAGTCAAGGAATGGGTGGATAGGAAGTAGGAGGAGGAGGGAGGGGAAGGAGAGATTTCTATCTCACCTGAGGTTCCAATCTATCTGCTACCTCGATTAGAACACTCACGAGTAAACAAAATATAGCAGGTGGATCGAATAACACAGCAAAATGAGAGTGTGTGGCTGTAGAATGGAGAAGCGGATAGAAGAGGAGGAAGAATTTATGGTGAGTTGAGAGTGAATGAGACCAGATAGGGAATAAAACTAGCTAAGAGAAGAGTATGGAGAGATTGAAGGGAATAGTATGGATGATCAGTCAAACAGAGACTGTATGAATCAAAGACGAGATTGAGTGAGAGAAGTGATGGAGGGATGGAGGGATGGGAATGAGAGGGAGAGAGAGGAGAGAGAGACTGTCAATAGTCTCTTAGCACTTCTGATGTAGAGAAGAAGGGAGAAGAGAACACTACAACACTACAGAAAGCCCTCAAAATGAGCAGAGAATTGACCAAATTGGGTGAGGTCAACGGAGATCTTCCATTTGGATCAAAGACGAAGGGGAAATGTGTCAAGTTTGTCGGATGTCGAAGAAGAGAAGAGAAAGAGAAGGTGAAATGTGATAGGATCGAACCAGGAAACGGATGAGTTTACTCGTCTTCTAGCCAAGAGATCAAATGAGAAGGTTGAATCAGAGTAGACAGTGGTTATGGAAGGGAGTCAGACGGGAGGGAATCACGAGTTTCCTTCCTCTTTCCTCTTCTCTGCACAGTTTGTGTGTGTTTTGCAGAAGAGTCGAGAGACGGAAAGAAGTCAAGAATTGTGCAGATGAGAAGAAGAAGAAGGAGAAGAGAATGGAAACAACAAATGGGTAAATAGAGAGAGAGAAGTGCACGGAGGACTAATGAGGGAGAGAGGAGGAGGAGGGAGGAGGGAGGATGCAGCATCTCTGCAGCTTCCATTCCTGCAGCAGTTAGTTTGCAGCTGCAGCAACCATCGTAAACAAGGAGGAAGACACAGAACGAGTCGGATTATTTGCAGAGATGCGCGTCAATGGAGAGATATTATTGGAGTATTAGTAAATACTCTCTTTGATTGGAATGGATTGATGGCAGGAATGGAAGGTGAGTCTCTCTCTCTCTCGATCTCTCCCCCCCCCTCCCCCCCCCTCTCCTCCCTCCCCCCTTCCAAAGGAGGGCGAAAGTAGCCTCCCCTTCCTCTTCTTCCTCTTCGATTCTCTGCAGATTGCATGATTATGATCTGAGAATGAGAAGAGAGAAGAGAGAAGAGAAAGGAGACAACTAAACCCCGTGATTTATGATCCATACCAGGGAACGTGTCAAACCAAACCTTTCAGTGCAAATCACAAAATCATTTTTGTAAAAGAGAGTCATCAAAGGCGGATTGTGTACATTGTCGTCTAGAGTTTTTCCCCCAACAGAATGGGAGAATAAACTGGATAATTGGAATGTTGTTTGTTGCTCTTCTTCACTTTTTCACTGTAAATCGGAGAGTCTCGGATTAAATCTTGAAAAGAAACGAAAGAGTTCATAAACTACCACGCACCTGGATGGTGTGGTCAATGCCCAACGGGCAATGATATACACAGGGGTGAATGCTTGCTCTCAAATATACTATTTATGCTTCGAAAAAAGAGAAATTTGTTTTCAGAAAATCGTAAATCCGGGCAAAAATCGCCAGGAGCTTCCGACCGACAAAATTCGAATTGTTTTTCTTGATGTACCTACAAAAATAGGGGGGGGGGAGCTGATTCTTCGAGTTCCCGTCGCTCACTCCGAAGGTCGTCAGATTGGGGAGTCTCCGACAACATTCAGACCCAAACATAAAAATCATTTTTGTAATTTTTTCGAAGTGAAATGGCCGATGTGGACCTAAGCTCCCAGCCCTGTATAGATTTATACAATTCAAATTTATTAGCAGGAATGCTCTTTTTGATTCTGCATTGAGACATTATTCTGTGAACCTCTGTTTATAGCGAAAGAGAAAGAGAAAGATTATCGGTGGCCCAAAGACGCATGGAGCGTTGGATGGTCGAATGTACTGTCTTGGATCATCTATCGAACGAAAGGTTGCGCGGACTCACAAAGGTAGGAGACGTTGTTCGTGCCGCTTTGAAAAGGAAGTGGCTCTGGGTGCATAAAGTTGCTAATGATCATGATTTGAAGTGGAGCAGATCTGTGATCGAATGGACCCCGCGAGGGCCTAAGCGGAAACGTGGAAGGCCTCAAGCAAGATGGAAAGATCTCTTCATGCGAACAATCGGGCCCACTTTCTTGAGACAAGCAAGAAGCCAGAAGTGGCCTACCATGCACATCAGAGCCTACTCTTGATAAATGTGTTAAAATCCAAATCCAAATCCTCTGTTTATGAATCTATGAAGGTGTGGTTCGAAGGCTCCCCGCATCGAATAGATCAACTGTAGAAGTTGTTCTATCACAGATAAATATCAGCTGATTGGAGATAACAATCTGATTCGATCGAATGATGAAGAGAAGCTTCGAATCAATGGAAGAATCATGCTGCTGCAGTGACGAAAGGCACCCTACAGGGTTCTAAGCGTGTTGATCATTTGATGATAGATATTTCAGATCACTTGTGGAATGAATTTTATCATTGGAATTCAATCAAAACGACAGTTTTTTTTTCAATCGTGGCCTCTTTAAGAAACGGCTTCTCTACCGACACAAATTGGATAGGACAGAGTACTGTACTCAGATGTTGAAAGAGAAGAAAGAGAAGAGTCTGAAAGGGGGAGCAACACTGTCCCTTCTCCCTTCCTCCCCTTTCTTCTTCCCTTCCTTCTCTCATTCCCCATCTCTCTCACTGTAAAGACACAGTCTTCTCTCTTCTCCTTCTGATCAATCATTCCTCTCTCTTCTGCTTCCATTCCTCTATCAATCGTCCATCTTATCATTCCGACTCTCAGTCATGACGAAGGAAGGTTCCCTCATTCTTCCCCTCCCTCCACTACCGAATCTCCATGGTATCTAATCAATCAATTCATCAATTATCGATTTTCCTCTTCAGAGACAAAGAAAAAGAAGCCAGTTCCCCGTATCCTCTTCAATAAGGGAGCATGCACTGTTGATGGACCCGTAAGTACTTCTTCCTTCTTCTATTCAATCGATGATCTCTCAGATGGTATCGATCCTATTCTCCCTCTGTCTCATCTTCTCTTCCTTCGGAGGTCTATTCGTTATCCCCGAGGTGAGAGCAGAAAAAAAGGAATTGGGAGAATAACTGATAAAATTCAGCTGAAATATGTCTTCTGCTTCGTTCTAATAATCGAACTGTCACTTATCCTTACAGTCTTCAGCAAGAACAAATGTTGTCTCTCTCTATTCATTATCTACAAGGTATTCCATACCCTTCTCTCCTCTTCTCATTCCACTCACAGGCCACATCCTTCATTATCGTTCTCCTCTGTGGATTCCCAATGGGATACGCTCTGATCACTGTGGAGAAACCGACTAAGATGCTGGTTGGATATCTCCAGAACGTGGAACCCGATGGTGAGCTCCTCCCCTTCTCTCAACCTGATCTTTGATCTCTCTCCCTCTCAGATCTTCTCCCCGTGATGAATATCAGTGTATGGGTGATCTGCGTCTATTTCCTATTCGCGACTCTCTTCTCTTATCTCCATTTCGCTTCTCTTGTTCAATCGATGAAGAGAATGGAAGAGATCAGTAAGGCCCAATGGGAGAATGCCCATCCCCTTCCTCCTCCTCCTAAAGTTATCACTCATTTCCCTATCATCATTGATTCCCCTCCTTCTTCTGTCTCTCAATTCGAAGAAGGAGACAAAATCTCCATTATTTCCAGTTCCGTTTAGTCTCTCAATGCATTATTCTCCAGTTGTCATTTCGAGAATCGAGATTTATTCCATTCTGTCCATGCAATCTCTTCCCCTGTTTAACCAATCAAATGGTATTTGTACTACTTGTAGTTACCGTATCTCTCTCATTTATCGATACATCTCTCCATTATTCATGACGATTATCATTCATAAAATTATTCAACGTAAAATGTTTCAATTCACTCGTAAGTGGACCAGACAGTAGATGAAAGGATGAACAGGAAGGAGTAATCGATTGAAATAGATGGGAGGAAGGGAGGAGAAAGGGAGTCAGACACACTGTAAACAGTCTTCTCCCATCTCTTTTCACTGCAAGTTGTCTCTTCTCTTCTCTCTCAGTCTCAAATGATGACTAATCTTTTACAAAATTCTCTTTGTGAATGAACTCGTTGAAACCCGATAAAACCATCTGGTTTCCTATCCTCTATATTAACCCGTCTCTAACTAGATACTCGAATCCATAGCGTTAGCTCCTCTTCTTATCTTCTCTGCTTCTGATCTTCGCCTTTGAACATTTCCTTGTTATCAGATGTTTTAATGACAAAGCTCCCATTACCTTCCTCCGTTTGTTCAATGTTCCTTTCTCTCCCTCTCTCTCTACTTACCGTATGAGGAGAGTGAGACAGAGATAGCGAAGATAAGAGTCAAAGGGAAGCGAGTGGACTGATACGAGAGTCTTCTACTGATAGGAGACAACAGCCAACCATAGGAATTGACATGTTCATCATTACGAGTAGTTACTATATTCAGAATAAGTTCATCGCATTGATCGCATAAACCGATGAAGCAGACACCTCGATTGGAATCCGGAGTAACGGCACCAATTCTGACGAGTGGATGAGTTGAGACAGAGAGGGATATATTTGCTGATCAAGAACGATCCATTCCTCCACGGAAAATGCGAAAGTATAGAGTACTAAAATGATAAAAAAAAGGGCGCGATCTAGTGATGTTTATTATAGTAGTAAACAATTATAAAAGCCAAGAGATGAGAGAATCAACAAAACAATACATTGATAAAAGAAAGAACAAGTCAATGAAATGTTGAATTCCCGCTTCTTCGCAAGAGAAATATCATACTGTAACCTGGAAAATATTGACTGCGCGCGAGTGCTTTGTTTACTTCTGGAATCTTCTAATTTCACCTGATTTCGCAATGTGTTTTCGCTACCCCTTTGACCTTTTCCATTGTTGGGTCGGTTGTTGTGGTGGTCGTGGTTTTAACATTTCATTCGCTTCGAATTGTGAAGTAATTCATTTCAGTGATACTTCGACCAATATGTTTTTCTTCGCCAATGGAATCTTCACTCTCGATGGACCGGTAGACCAAGTTCTTGTTTGACCTCGTTGTCAATTATTCCTTCTTCAGACTGCAGTCCTGTGCACTCTCTTGAGCGTCATTGATTATCTGCTGTCGCTGACTTACCCTCAGGTATCGATCATTTTCATATCCTTATATTCCTTTTTACGATACGATTTGTGTCTTTCTATTAGGTCTGGTTCTACCATCTCGCCCTCATTCTGCGTATGATTATCTTCATCGTCGCCATTATCGCCATCATCAAGAGGAACAAGCCCATTCTCAATATCTGCTTCTGGATCAACGTATGCAACATATTAAATTGGTCTAAACCCTGTTCAGATGGGTTTCTTCGCTCTCTACACCATCCTTTGTATCGTGGAGGTTCCCTTCTTCCTCATCGATGCCAGCACTCTCGGTTATTTGTACGAGGATCACGAACTTGTGAGGAGAGATGGTGAGCTCAAGCATCAGCATAAGGAGATCGTAACAAAGTTTAATGAAAACACGTTTGGGGAGAAATTTATTTCGAAATGGAATTTTTCGAAACGTCCTTTTTCGAGTTTGTTTTTTTCGACATGTCGTATCACCATCGAAATGGCACGTCCCTATGTCTAACTTGATGATTACAAATATCTAAATGATGTTTCAGTGTTCACTCATGATCCCAACGTGTTCGAGGCTGTTACCTTTCTGGTTACTCTCCATGTCTATTGCTGGTTCATCTCATTCATCTATCTGTGTGCATTGAATGCTGCCAGATCTGAGTGCACCAAGGTTAGTTTTTTTTTATAACTTTCGAGTTTTATTTTCTAATTTTTCCTATTTCGTTCTTAATCAAGTCATGGGCCAACATTGATAATCGAATTTTTGAGGAATTACGTTTTCAATGCAGGCCCCGACTTCTCTTCAAAACGAGAGCAAGGAAGAAAGAGTGTGATCGGCGATTTGATAGATCTTCCCATCCCACACTCGGAACTAGCTAATACTTACTTTACTAACTTGTTCACTTCACTACACTAATTTCATCTCCATTCTCTCTCTCACTCAATCAGGCAAAGCCTTTTTGTTAGTTGCAGTTGCAACTGCACTGTTATATATTGTACATAGCCTTTGTTATTCTGCTACATTTGGTCTGTTTTATCGGAAGTTTTGCTTTGTTCTTCATCATCTTGAGCTGAAGTTGTTTGTTTAATCCGAAGTTGTGGTTTTCGTATGAAATTCAATGAAATGTATCGAAAATTTGTCTAATTGAACACATCTCGCACCTTTTTCTCATTGTTGATGTATGGGAAAGTCTAGACATGAGTTAATGAGAAAAACCGCAAGAATGTTCCGGATCCTCTACAAGGGTTTGATTACAGGTATCTCTGATTTTTTATGTGACCAGCACGCTCACTTTGTCGAGTTTCGTAATCTATCGTCTGGTGATTCACATTGGATACAAATTGTACCGCCTACGATCATTTACTAGTGTCTTCCTAATTAACATAGCACAGGAACTATGCCGCGAATCTTCCATCATTTACTAATTTGCATGGCTATTTTAAAGTCCCGTTTAGTTGTATTCTGCCTGCTCATCTTTCTAATCGGGGTGTCCCGAAATCCCTGTTTTTGAAATGGTGTAATGAAATCAATTCATTAAAAAGTTCGGTAACTGTTCCCCAATTTAAACTCCCGCTTCTTAGTAGGTATACTGTAGGCTAAGAAATTTTGATTTCGCTCTTTTCGTCTGGAATCTTCTATGCCTCCCGTTTTCGAAATCTGTTTCACTAAATATTAGGTACTAGTTGCTTGTGTTTTGTCTAGGTTTGGTTGAGGGGTTGTTACCTCGCGCCTGCTGTGCTTTCTTTTGCCCTGTATTTTTCTGAGAAAGAAGCTTCTACCGTAGAATTTTTTTAAATTTTGGATTGGTGCACCAATGGTGATTATATATGCCATTCTCACTTTAGAATTGTGGGTCAAATCGAGTCATTTCAGTGATACATATCCAATATGACTTTCTTCGCCAATGGAATCTTCACTTTCGATGGACCGGTATGACCTATTCGTGTTTGATACCGTTCTGAATTCCTACTTTGCAGACTGTTGTCCTTCTGTGGAACCTCTTTGCCATCTTCGACTATCTGATGTCGTCGATTTATTATCAGGTATCATTTCTATTATTTACGAGTTGGGCCTCATGTCTTACCAGTAACCCGCTCAGAGCTGGATCTTCCATTTCGTCCTCTTCCCGTTTCTGGTCACCGATATAATCGTCATTATCGGCATGGTCAAGAGGAACAAGCCCATTCTCGATGTCTGCTTCTGGGTCAACGTATGTAACTTATTTCCTTCTTCTTACCTTAATCTATTTTCCGTTTAGATGGTTCTCTTCGTTCTCTACAACATCCTTATCATCGTGATGATTCCCTTTATGCTCAACGATGCCAATAACTTCGCTCGTGAATATGTGGAATTGGAATACTTGGATAAGATTGGTGGGAATATTTATCTTCGAGTGTATTCATGGGCGGATATTATACTTTAGTGTTTTCCCGGGCTTCACAACCCCAGTAAAAGGTTTTTTGTGGTTCTATTTTAATGGAAAAGAGGACGCACGCTGACGATCTTAGGAGTAACATCTAATTTCAGTGCTCACGAAGGGCATCTTCGCGGCTCTTGTCTATCTGGTCACTCTCCTAATCGGTTCCTTCGTCGGCTTCTTCATTTATATGTGCGCATTGAATGCTGCCAGATCAGAGTGCACTAGCAAGTGTTGCAAGGTTAGTTTTTAAGTCTTCTGTGTTTATATTATTATTTATTCAACCTTTTCAAACATAACTACCATATTTTGCTTTGTGCTTCTTTTGCTCTATCGCCGATCAGAGAAAGCGAGAGAGCATGGAAGAGTGAGAGACCGTACAATTTCCGCCCAACCCTGCTTCGGACATCTGGAGATCACAGAATAACATTGTGTCCCGTTTCAGGTCTCGACTACCTTGTCCCACGAGAACAAGGAAGGAAAAGTGTGAGTGATCGGAGATTCGATACAACTCATTCCACACTAAAAACCCATCAAATAATTACTTGAGTGACTTATTCACTTCATTCTTTGTAGGCCCTACATCTCCATTCTTTCTCAGGCAAGCTACTTGTAATAACCTCAGACAAAACCCTTTTGTTAGTTACAGTAGTAACTCCATTGTATGTATTGTACATAGTACTCCCTTTGTTATCCTACTACAATTTGCTCTATTTTAATTCAATTTGCCCTAGTTTTGTTCCTCCTCATCTGAAGTTGTTCGCTTCCTCAATATGAGAAGATGTTGTTTTGTGTGAGACTCAATAAACTGTATTTAAAAAACTCAAATGTAAGCATCTACGGCATCTGGATCACAGGCATCACTCTCAGATGAAGTCACTGTTCTAGTTGATTCATCCCAATCTCGGAGAAAGTCTAGACAAATAACACTCGAAAGTGGACGTATCGGAAATAATTGAGTCATCTCGTCTTCCACGGTTCCTTGAATTGGTTTATTACTTGACCTTCTGGATGGACGTGACAATCACGGATTCATCCTTCCATTGACGTAATCACTCTTTCGTCTCGTGAGAGAAGAGAGGAATACGTGGAAAGACTTGAAGTGGTGAGAAGACTAATTAGGATACGTCAGTGAGATGGATGAAGGAGATGGACAAGGGATGGAGGAGAGATCGATGAAGAGAGAGAGATAGGTATATCAGAGTATCAATGATTTCCAACAATGAACATTGTTTTCTTTCATCTGTCTCAAATGTGTACGTTCAATGTGAAACGGATAATTTGTATCCTGCTTGGAAGAAAGATCAACGGCAAAATGCTGGTCTCTTTGTTATTTGCATAAGTAAGAAATGGTTTGTACCCTCTTCTCATAATCAGCCATTGTTTTCTTCTCCGTCTCAGTTCAAGATCTCTCATCTTTTCCTCAAATGGGCGGAGTTTCTTCCCATTCCTCGAATTTCGAAGTGGGCGGAGTCACGGCTATATAAGTGTTGACCATCTTCATTCTTGTCACACGTCGTCATCTCATCTCCATCGATGAAGTCCCTTCTCTTATTCATCTTACTGGCACATCTTGAGTAAGTTCGGTAGTCTATGGTACAATGATCCTTCGCAATGGTATACTGTAACTGAATGTAGGAATAGATCTTCATGCATTTCACTTCTCTCCAGATTCCTCAATGGATGTTCTGATCGAGATGAACTTCATCATCTCCATAAGTTCCGTTCTCAACTTCTACGGGGAATGAAGATGAATGAGCAACAGATTCGGAATATTCGGCCAGAGGTAAGAGAGAGAAGGGAGTGGATAGAGTATCCAATTGGATTGAGGCAATCGAAGAGGGAAGACAACTCATTGGAATGATTGGAAACCATCCCCATCTCGAACATCAGAAGATATATGTGATGGAGAAGGAAGGACCGATCTGTTAGTTGATGAACCATTCAACTATCTAATCCTCCTTCTCCTTTCAGCTCCTTCAGAACATCTCTTCAAACTTCCCGATTCAGTAACTTCTCACAATCTTCTCAATACCTTCCTTACCTTCTACATTCGACCGTAATCTTATCTCCTTCTGACTCACTTAACCTATTTTCTCTCAGGATCCAACCAACCACTCGTCTGACGGTCGTAATCAAGGCTCGTGAACTCTCATCGGTAATAATTTTCTTTTTTTGAATCATTCTGATTCAAATGTCTTCATTCAGGATGAATTATACCATGTGTCTACTGAAGAAATCAACTCTCCCCGATCGATTAAACAGATTAGACTGAGTCTGGATTCTGAACTGGTTAAGAGGTATCTTATTCCCTTCCTACCGTATCCAATTCCTTCCCTGTAGGTGGATGGATCTTCCCATTCCATCGATTGTTCTCTCTATCGAATGCCGTGAAATTGATTCTGGTCTCATCATTCTCAAAGATGACGTCGATTCGACTGGAAAGGTGAGCCTCCCTCTAGATTGATGAGAGAGTATGGGAAATGGGGAGAGTGCACTCATTAGTGGATGAGACTGAGGGGGGGGGGGGGTTGACATTCAGGGGATGGAGTCACGAGTGATGGGATAAAGATATCCCAATTAAAGAGAAGGTTGACTAATCCCCTTGAGAGTTGACGAAATCGAGAGAGATCTTTCATGACAAGAGACAGAGATGAATGAGGCCAATCGATTAATCGATCTCTTCCAGAATATTCTCCTCGAATTCGATGTTGCTGTTGCTCCGAAGAGAAAGAGAAGATCAACTGAGGATCAATGCATGATGAATAATCATGAAGTTCTTCCCAATCAGGAATGTTGTATTGCATCGAGATTCATTGATCTGCAGGTAGGAAGAGGGAGAAGTTGAGAGAAGGAAGGGAATCGTTTCAGAGTGGGAAGAGGGAGAAGTAGAGAGAAGGAAGGGAATCGTTTCAGAGTGGGAAGAGGGAGAAGTTGAGAGAAGGAAGGGAATCGTTTCAGAGTGGGAAGAGGGAGAAGT
>LS520802.1:149151-185627 GCA_900490845.1 Pristionchus japonicus | reverse complement strand
GGGAGGGAGATCAAGAACGGAAGAAGGGAGAAACTGCTTCGTCCTCTGTTGGAGTTGTTCAGATGGAAGGAATTTGGAAGCTATTGAGAAGAAAGAGAAGAAGAGACTAAGAGAAGGCTGGGAAAGGAAAGAATGCCCTTAAAGATTTCTCATTTCTAATCCCTTGAATCGTACCAAAAGAAATTCTCTAGATACATATTACTCGTACAGGAGGAAAGACAACCAAACGATAAAAGGAAGATCGTAAATCATGAGAGTTACTGTAGAATGATCGATATTGAGAAGAAGGAGAGGGGGAGATGTGGGGATAGAGAGACTAACAGTATTTATGCCGTTTCTGTTCAGTCTCTCCAGATTGAGATGGAGGATGAAGAGAAGGGGAAGGAGACGAAGGAAGGATAGACACAAGAATCTGTGTTTATGTAGGAAAGAGAAGGGAAGACGAGAAAGAGGAGGAAGGAGTGATTGAGTGATTAGATAGAGAGAACAAGTGGTTACTAGAACTCATTCTCATCAGATACACAATGTTATGAAAAGTCTAAACTAAAGGGCATGCATTTCTTACAATATTATCCCTCCTATCATAGTCCATCGCAACATAAGCTTCTGTTGAAGCAAGAAAAGATGAGTAGATCACGACCTTTTCTCGAAGGGGGAGAAGGGGGAGGAATAGAATACGCCCTAGTCTCTTTCTTCTTCTTCCTTTGACGAAACTCTTGAGAATACACTGGAATCTAAAGGTGCGAAGAAGAAAGACTTCGACCGGAATGAAATTGAGTCCCCTTTTGAGAAGAAAGAACTACAGAGTAACGAGATAGAGGACAGAGGATGAGGACTGTTCTATGAGGAGTGATGAATGGTCGAAGGGAAGGAAGAAGGAGAAGGAGAGAAGACTGTTGAGGAGAAATAAGGAGAGGTCGAGACAGAGAATGTTCCTTGATGGAAGAGGAGACAACAACTGAGGAGACTAGATAGTTATGGAATGAGACTGAATAAGTGTAGAGAATGGCATCATAGGAAATGAAACTTTTACAATGATCTGAGAGACAGATGATCCATTTGAGTGTGAACGTAGTACCACTTAGTATACCTCTCCCTCTTCTCTCCCTCTCTCTCTCTTTCTCTCTTAGGACTCTCGTCTCATTTCCAACGAGAGTCCTCTCAAATTTCGACTGGAGGGCCATCCCGATTTCCTCTATGATGAAGTCATCTTTCGTCTAGAAGAGGAGGTCAAAGAGGGTAGGTCAAAGGGAGGGAGAGAAGGGGAGGGAGGGGAGGGGGAGATGGACATGATTAGACGGTTGTCTTATCTCTCGTCTGATTTATTGCAGTGAGTGAAGAGAAGAGAAGAGGAGAAGAGAAAGACTGCTAATTGAAACGAGATCATGAAATGAAGAGAGGAAAGAGAAGGAAGAAGAGGTGGGAAGAATGTATTCCTATTAGAATGAGACATCCGAATGACCTTAGAGGGCAATGGAAGATTATCCAGAGAAGAGACAAAGAGGAAGAAGGGAAAGTAAATTGAAGGTGAGGACAACAGTTCAGAATTGGAGTGAAAGAAGACAAGAAGATGAAGAAGGAAAGAGAGCACATGGAAAGAAATGCAATCTACATACGTTTAGGAGGAAAGGAGAAGAAGAAGGACGAAGAAGTTTGGAGAAGAGAGATGAGGGAGAAGAATCTTGTAGGTACAATGGAGAGATTGGGATGGGAAGGAAGAAGAAGAGAGAGAAGAGGTCGGAAAGACTTCAAGAACAGAATTGAATAAGGAAATGACAGATCATTCAATTCAGTCTGATGAGACAGAGAAGGATATCCACGACTGATCTTGATAGTTAGTATATTCGGTGTGACTAATTGTAATCAGAGTTACTGATAATCAGAAACAATGAAGCTTGATCAAAAAGATTTGCTAGTCTCAAGGATGATAGAATGGAAAGAAGGAGGATTGTGTCTATCAGAAGAAGAATGGAAAGAGGGAGAAGATCCACTTGAATGTCCTTATGAAGAGTAGATGCAATAAGAGGAAGAAGAAGGAGGGAAGGGACGATGGAAGTGCAGAGGAGAAGGAGATGGATTGGAATGGATCAGAGATCGAAGAAGGTAAGATGAGAGTGATGAGTGACACTATGCATAGCTCATCATGGAGGGTCGCATCCTGTCCCCCCTCCCTCCTCTCTCTCTCTCTCTCTCTCTCTCAGTAGACCAACTGTCCTCTGTTCGATGAAAGAGAGAAGAAGAAGTGGAGAAGAGAGGGAGGGAATGTTGGCACAACACTAGTGATCACCACTCACGAGAGCAGTCAGAACATTAAAAGAGTTGAGAATGGAGGAGGAAAATAGAAGAGATAGCAGATGGGTCAGATTCACACTTTGATCTGCTCTATGGAATGGAAATAGAAATGCATGATACAGTAAATGTTAGCTCATCGAAGACAGGAGTTCAATTGCTACTGACAATGAAATTGGAACCAAAGGAATATTTGGAAACAGCCATTGTAAGCAGAAGAAGTGTTTATTTGTAAGAGGAAGGAAAGAATGGAAGAGAAAGGAAGAAGAGATCAAAAGACATCGGAAGAAGAAGAGGAATGGAATTACCGATGGAGTAACTCGACTGCTTACAACTGATAGGAAATAGGAGGAGGAAGAGATCGAATGACTCATTCATAATAGAGAATAGAGGAACTATTGAGAACCTCCTTTTAGAAGTAAGGAATGAGATTGGACGAGTGATTGAATGAGGAAAGAGAGAAGAGAAGGAAGGATGTTCGCAACAGAGAGAAATAACTGAACGGAGAATGAGAAGAAAAGGAAGAGAATGAAGGAAGGAAGGGTTCGGTCTGTTATTAGAATACATTCCGTCCCTTTTCGGTGCTCTTCTATCTGACGTGGACTGGAGAGATGCACTGAATTGAACAACAATGCAAATTAGACGCCTTTCGTCATAACCCGAACTATCTATCTAGATGATGATCAATCTATCGAATCGAGAGAAGAATATCGTAAATGAAAGATCTCCTCTTCTCTCTCGTTGATTCTTCATTCATTAATCCTTCTTCGTCTTCTTCTTCTCTCTATGGGTATTCTATCTCTGCATTTTCAAGTAACTGCAACCCTTTGTTGACCTATTCCATCCGAGACATCCAACGAGATCCCTCCTCTTTCAGTCTATTGATTCCCACCACAGGCATAAACATAATATGATGCTAAATACCGCTTAAATGGTAGGGATAATGGTTGTGATCTTATCTGCGCTCACCACAACAAGCCTATCTTGAGGATGGAAACAGACGCTATCGAATAGAAGAGAGAGGGGGAAGACAAACCTTTGGATTCCTCCTCGAACTCCTCAATGGCTGATCTCGAACGATTCTCTGGATGGAAGAGTTCTCACTATTGTGCATGAGAGTGACACTCCTCGTTGCATGGAGGGAAGATCGTCGTCTGCCCTTCCTTCCCATTCCTTCCTCTCTTTCACGAAGACTTCCTGTCTCCTTGAGTCTACTCAACCAACTCGTCGATCCTCCTCCTCCACTCATCCCTTCTCCTGATTTAGACCGTCTCCCAAGAGATTTACGAAGAAACTCCTCAGCGAGAAATCGTTGGAGCATAGGAGGAGGAAGAAGAGACACTAGAAGGTGGGAACGGATGATGTTCTTGAGATGGGAAAGGAGGTCGAAAAAAGGGAAGAAGAAGGGGTGGAGAGACGAGAAAGAGATAGGGGGATTAAAGAC
The DNA here is from genome assembly GCA_900490845.1 of Pristionchus japonicus. Taxonomy (NCBI): domain Eukaryota; kingdom Metazoa; phylum Nematoda; class Chromadorea; order Rhabditida; family Neodiplogasteridae; genus Pristionchus; species Pristionchus japonicus. The sequence goes on along the minus strand of LS520802.1, from coordinate 181,894 downwards.
GAGAGAGAAGGCATAGAGGGAGGGAGAGGGGGGAGATAAATACTGTATAGAGAGACAGAGAAAGAGATACTCCCACTGTATATGGGAATGAGAGATGGACCTCCCTCGAAGACAACGATGGAGGATTCAGATGGAGGACGATCAGGAGGAGGGAATCACGAACTGACGGAGGAGGGATACGGTAGTGTCGCCTTCTGAGTCCATTATCGTATAGATGGAATCTCTAATTTCATTGGGAGGGGTATCTTCCATTACTCTTCTTCTTCTTTTTCTTCTTCCCATTACTGGTGCGTTCCTCGTCTTCATCTGTCTACCCTTTTGGTGTTTTGCCTCCCTTAGAAGAGAGAGAAGGAAGGACAGAGACCATTCAGTCCTGTGAAACTCGTTGAGAAGAGAAGGAAGAAGGGGTAATAAAGAGGAGAAGAAGGAAGACGATGCTATGATTAGATTATGTCTCTTTCTCCTGATTCATATTCACCCATTTCTCTCTCTCTGTTCCTCTCTCTTCTATCGAAGGATTCATTCGAGAAGGTTGAGAAGGGACCGTCCAATTCTAGGAAAACCATGAATAATTTGTACCCGTCTTCCATTCAAGTTTGCCATTTACGAGACCAGGCAAAGAGGTTAGACCAATTGAGTTCTTGTAATGAAATGAGTGAGAGAGGGAGTGTATCAGAAGGAAGTTAGTCCTTCTTCCACTCAATCAATCATTCTCCCACTCACAAAGAATGAGACCTCTTTCGCACTTATCTCCTCTCTCTCTTCGTGCTTGTCCATCATTTAGACGACCTTTGAGACTTTAGGAATGTTAGTGAGAAGGAGGGAGGAACGAGTTCTGGTCGACTCAAAAGACAGAAATATCAAGAATCAGAAATTGCATAGTAAACCGTACACTGGATCTTATAGGGTAATGAACAAGTGGAATATCAAGACACACTCTTCTCGATGTAGTTGTCTAACTCACTGAATTGGTGGCCCCTATTGCAATGGCGACGTCTCCCGATCTCCGCAGTGAACTCCAGTACGGATTCCTTCTCATTCCTGAATTTACCAGTCCAATCCATGGATATTCGAAATGCCACGACTAGAAATGAAAGCGAGATGCCAACGAGAGTCGCGAGGAAATAATGAACGAACTAGCTGTGACTATTCGTATGAAAGTCGAGAAGAAAATACCACGAAATGGATGCGATAGTTAGGCATTGATGGAATTGAGCGTTAGTTGCAAATGAATACAGAAAGAGATTAGGGCTGATCTTTGATCCCAAAGGGGAACAAACTAATTGCAAGAAGAAAACGGCTAATAAATCAATCAAAACGCTCATATTTACTCCAGTTTGGAATGGAGTGAAAACACTCTTCTAGATGTAGTGTCCGAGTGTGAGACAAGAGAAGAAGAAGAGAAGAATGATGAGTGATGATGATTGATTGAGATCGAGATTGGAGAGGGAATGGAGAAGGAGAGAAAGACTAGAACCATCCATGAAAGAGGACACCGAACTATGAGTGTAAGAGTGCTAGTGAATAGATGATGCCAGATGAATGAGAAGAGGAAGGGAAGGTAGGCCAATGGAGAGGAATAGACTGTCTCGTCTTAGATGGATTGAGGGACGGAATATTCTAGTTGTTGTCACTTCCTCCCGAATGGAGAGAGGACATGAAGGGAGGTCAGTCTGAGATAGAAAGAGAGTGAATTATGGATCATTTCCCCTCCCATCTTTGCAGAAATGGAGAATGGAGTATGATGATAAGAGGAAGGAGAAGGACAGAGAGTACTCTCGTTCCAAGTGAATAGAGTAGAGGAGACAAGGATATTGGATGAACTAATTGAAGTGAAAGAGAAGGAAGAGGAGTACCTACCAGAGGAACGGAGGAGAAGGAGAAGAGGGTATACCTATTAGGAGTGATAGAATTGGAGAAGAAGATGGGAGGGAGAAGGGGAAGCACATGTGTTCATGCTATAGAGAAATTAAATGAGAAACAAGAATAAGATGAGGACATTTAGATGAGAGAATTCGAAAGACGACGTTTCTCTTCCATTTCTCTTGCAAGAATGGTGCGTCAAAGTCGTGAAATCACAGACGTAATTGTGGAATGAAACGTGAGAAGTGAAGGTCTTCCATTGAAAGGAATGAGATTCGAAACAATCGGAAAGACGAAAGAGAAACTAGAGTAGAAGTTGGAAGAGTGGAAGACAGAAGAGGGCCCTTCATAACCCGTTATATTTTGGCCCTTCTTACACTAATCCACACGAAGGAGAAAGAGAAGTTTTAGACGTCTCTCTTATTGTCGAGAGAGGGAACTGAATTGTCTCCTACAAAATGGAGTTGATATTGAAAGAGAGAGAGAGAGAAAGTGAAGTCCATCTGAGTCCAATTGAACACCCACCAGAAAGAGATGGGCAATAACTTGAGAATCTACTGGAAAGCGTGCGAAACAATTGTTAGAGGGTCGAAGAAGATGAAGAAAAGAGACAAAATAGATGAAGAAGAAAAGAGATAGAAGTGGGATAATCAAAAGAATGGAGATTCATAAATAGAACAAAGAAGAGTGATTAAAAGTGGATGGCGGGATGGATGGAAGGGGGATCTCCCTATGACTGGATGATCGAAGGTTTTGCTCTTTCCATTTAGTGGCAATCAAATGGACGAAAAAGAGGACCAAACAAACCTGTGAAAGGCCGAAGAATCGGAGAGAAATGAAGAGGAGAAGAAAGGAGGAAGAGAAGAAGGAGATGGTCGAAGGAATTGAGGAGGGACTGAACTAATTCTACTGAGTACGAAGAAGAGAAGAGACACTTCAGGTAATGGAGAAGGAGTGAACTATTCAGAGGAGTAATCAATCTGATTGTGATGACCTTCCATTCAATGGAGAAGAGAAGAAGAGAAGAACGAGGATTGATACTGCCAGGAATAGGTCGAGTTAGTCTCATTGTGAACTACTTCGGAAATTGGCCAGAGAGTGGAGAGAGGAAGAAAAGGAAGAGGAGAAGGAGATAGACTTGATTGTTAAAGTAGAACAATTAGTGTGCACTACAGGAGGAGGGGGAGAGAGAGGGAGGGAGGGGAGGGTTGTCATCTCTAGTGAGTGTCCATTCCATTCTGAGATTGACGGATTCCTTCCTTCTCTTCATCCAAGGGATCGGATTAAGAGAGGTACGCTACTTTTACAATGCTTCACCCCAGTTTCTTTGAACCGTTGGTCCATTTTCTTTCCGGCCTGTCTATCATCAATAACGTGTAAAATGATTAATTTCGAACTGGATTTGGTCACTGCTGAATTAAGGAATTCTGAAAAGGCGATTGACTAACCGCTTTTCTATCCTGTAGCGAACTCTCATCGTAGAACATTCTCACTGATGATCTTTTTCGTGCGGATCGAGAGAATCTGAAAGAAGGAATCGAGATTAGAGAGAAAAGGAATAGATGGAAACCATTAGATTAGATAGGCTCGTTGAAAGAAGAGTACAAAAGATTAAAAAAGCAACTAACGAATAGTCCATAATCGGCTCTGCAAATGCTTCAAATATGAATTTCCCACGTGCATTTTCCCATTTTCTCTTCCTTTCTCGATCTCATAACCTCTCTCTATCCGGTAATTTAATATGTTTTGGCCACTCGAAAGACCAACGAAAGAAATATCTCCAATTCTTCTTCTAAGGTAATAAATTAGTAGATACTTTGATAATGCAGTGAGGGAAATGAGCTTATTGCATCTATTTAGGAGGACAATGCTGGTGTACCGGAACCGTTTAATATATAGTTTCATTTTTGTTGATTTATGCTAAAATAGTATGAACTTCATCTATCTGCTTCAATTCTTTTTCAGCAACCGAACACAACTCTAGAAGTGCTCTCTCTCTCAGATCAAATGAAGTGACATACCCTCTCTCAACGAAGGATCGATCGGATCCGGCCATACTTCCGTCGTCTTCCGTGTTTATCCCCAAGTAGTCCATCTGAAGAGGAACAGAGATCGATTATTGAAGAGTAACGAATATGAATAATTATAGATTGAAAACACGCGATCTTCCTCTAAATTGCAGCCCTTCTCGATTCTTCCGTCTGGAAAGAGTGAATCTGCCCCCACTAACCAAGGGAAGTCCAGTGTGTTTAGAGACATTTCGTCGTTCTCCCACCATTTTACAACCCCTCTTCTGGATGGACCCACACGGAATGGAAGAGGAACGGAGAGGAGAGGAAGGACATTGTGAGGGAGTGGAATGAATGAGAAGACCGGAAGTTAAGAAGGAAGAAGAAGACTGATCTAGAAGGGAGAAGAGAGAGAAGAGAAGAGGTAAAGACCCTCCCATTCCACTATTTATCATCTCTAATCTCGAGAGATCATTCCCAGTTGCAAGACCAATCTGCTCTTTACACCACTCACTCAACCTTCCCATCACCTTCTCTCCATCGCTAGTCAATCCTCTCACAACGAATGGAAAATGGGAATGTGCACGAAATATTGGAGGAATTGGTGATAAGGGATAAACAGAGTGAATGAACATATTGGAAGAGGGAAGAGATCGATGCGATGAGAAGGAGCACGGATCCATTTTATGCCCCGAGGGCCAATCTATTTCTCTTTTGATGCACCCATTTCGATGCCATCTGTATTGAGAGAATCCGATGGTTAATCGAGGGAAGAACCGAATCGTCTCCAGACAATTCAATCACTCAAACAAGAACGTATGCTAAAGAATGAGTGACGAACAACATTCGAACATAACAACGTGCGACCGAAATATGCACACTCCTAATTGTGACAAGGTAGATTGAGGGAAAGAGTAAGTGCAGAGGTAGGTTGAATGGAGGAGTGTTTCCCCTCTTTTGGGTCGGAATGGAATAAAGGACGAAGAAGAATGAGAAGAGGAAGAAGAGAAGGGCCTGTTTGAGATGGAATGCTAAAGGAGGAAAGGAATCAGAAGAGAAATTGAGATGAATTGAGAAGAGATACGGGCCCTACTCTGCAGTTAAACATTTCCTTCAGAAGTTACCATGGTGAAATTCTAACTTCCATGCAGTTTATTCTCTACAGCTGGTTTTGAAAATGATTTCAGTCTTTTTTCCCGACAGCAGAACAAGAATGGTCGAAATTGAATCGCAGTCCACTCTACCAAAACAGAAAAGTGTGCCTCCGCCCCAATTTACTTCATTTCCCTCTCTTTGACTCGTTGAGAATGCACGCAACTTCCAATTTAGACAGCAAACCTTCCAGAATGAGATAATTAAGACCGTGATCTATTGAGAAGAAGAAGAGAAGGAGCATTGGGGAAACGAAAACAAGGAAACTTCGATGATCAGAGATCTACTTGGAGCATTCTATCGAACAGTCTCTCCTCCTCCTATCTGTCGTTTCGTCTACTCCATTCGCATTTATTTCTCTGATGGCTCGATAAGGCAAATGGCTTCTCATTAACATTTACTGCTTATTACATGTAATAATGGCAAGGAAAATATCGATGAAATAGATGCAAGGAGCAAAGAAATATAAACTGACCGTCTTGGAAGCGTGTAACTTCGTGTGGATGGGAGCTGGTTTAATCTCAGGTTTGGAGTTTCTCTTCCCTTCCTTCTCTTCATCTCCATCGAGAGTGGGACGATCAGTTGAAGGAGTCTTGATCAACGGTGTACTACGGATACGAATGGCCATTCCTGATGAAGAAGAGGAAGGAGAAGAGATGATAAGGAAGAGAAGGAAGGGCGGAGAGTGTGAATGAGATCTGAGAAGAGAGAGGGAGAAGAAGGAAGAGAAGGGCCAAGAGAAGCAGAAAGACGACCAATTAGAAAATGTGTATGGACATCCATTGAATGGAGAGATTGTGCCATTCTTTGAGTGAGAAGAGGAAAAGAAGATATCGAGGGTTGAAAAGAGAGAGAGAAGAGAGTGACCAGCTGATGTTTCGATGAGAAGAAGGAGGAAGGAAGGAAGATGATCATGGAGAGGAATACGGTAGTCGAGAGAGAGGGAAAAGTGAATCTGGACTATACGAGAAGGACGATGGAGAATGTAGTGAACATGAGTGCTCTCTAATAAAATGAATGAAGAGGGAAGGAATCATAGAGATGGACACTTCTCTCATCGAAAGAGTGCAGAAGATGTGTGATGTTGAAGGTGGAAATAGACATTGACCCTCCATGTTATTTGAAGGAAGAGAGGTTAGAGGGTAGACTACTAATGAAATGAGACTGATGTTGAGAACTCTTTTCCCAAACATTTCAAGAAGATCCGACAACTACGTTGCAGAGGAAGACGCGGGATGGAGCAAAAGTAAGATGTGGATGAGCCTACCGAAATACCCAATCCTCAGCATTATTAGTTCCATCTCACGAAATGAATACAGTGGGTTCATGTTGACTACTCGCTCCCTTTCCCTCCTTCCCCTCCTCCAGACTATCGTTCTTCCTCCTTCGTTCCTTCCTAGATTCCACTCTCATCAATTACGATACACTTCCCGTCTCTGTCTAGTAGACACTGTCTTCCGAACAACAAGACTGTTTCTCGTTGAGAGACCACGATGAAGGATCAGGAACCTTCATCTGACTTCACCCATTAATCCTCCGCAGACTACCGTATCTCTCCATACCTTGAACATCTCCCTTCTGAACTACTATTCCTCCATTGGTCATTCGTACACTTGGCTACCAAGATGGAATCCATCAATATTTCACCTTTCCTTCTCAGATTTCACCTTACAAATACGTCAAAATACTCACGCGGTCTCTTTCAATTGACGTGGCAGAAGAGTTGCATGTGAAGATGAAGAAGAAAGAAGAATGAAATGGAGCTGAGAAGAGAGGATTGAGAAGGAAATTGAAGGGCCGAAGATGGGTTGAATGAAGACACGTACAGGATGAGAAGGAGAGAAGGAAGGAGGAAGGGGAGAGGGGAGGAGGAGGTCAAACTATGCAGATTCAGTAGGGGAAGGAGGGAGGGGAGAGGGGACTCACAATAATCAACCATTGAGTTTGGAGTGCTTTTGTAGTGTTTATGGCAGTCCATTCACAATAATGAGTGTTATGTAGATCGCTAAGTGATGCATGAACGATTTATGTCGCTGCGTTCCCAGACTATCAAAATTTAGAATGCCCTTGAAATAACAATGCAAGTTTTGTGAAACCATCAACACAGATTTTTCTAACCGATCCTTTATCAATTCACAATCATATGCAAAAGTGAAAAGGATAACTAACAGTTTCGTGAATAGGCTCATAGTAGTTTCGAGTAGACAAGGGAAACGAACTGATGTGAGAACAAGTAATAAATAAACGAAAAATCAACCTACTCTGGGACTCGAAAAAGAGAGTTGGTGGCTTCAACGAAGTAATTTCGAAAGGAAAATGTCTACGAGATCACGAAAGCCTATCGAAATCAAGACAACTCCCATCCAAACACTTCCGTCTACCAGAATGTTAGAACAGTTTTAGAACAGAAAAACACAGGTGGTGAGATAATGGGGTGAGATATAAACTAAATTGAGATTAAATGGTCATAAGAGTTGATAACAGTCAATGATACAGTTTGGTGATTGAGTATCAGAATCGACTACTGATTATTCACGAGAATAGGGGAGGGGTATTGAACAGATAATTGGTGAACTAGCGAGGGAAAGATAGAGAGGGAGGAGGTCTATTCAAACCTTCTTAGCCAGGAAGAGAGAATGATTATCAGCGACAGAGACGGAGATGATCTTGTATCCTTCGAGATGGGCAGAGGAGATCGGAGATGGCTCAGGGACAACCTACAAGAAGCGGCGTATTCATCGTATATCCATAACAATTGCATATAATCTTCTGGTTCCATTCAATAATCGGCTTACCTTCTCATCATCATCCTTGATTCCCAATCCGAGTTGTCCACTCGTATCACATCCCCATCCGAATGCATTTCCCTCCTCGTCCCATGCGATCGACGCGCCCAACTTCGCAGAGCATCCACTCATCTACAATGTGCATGGTATCGTAAATCTCACACTTTTAAGATCCTTCTTGATGCACAAGTCTAAACAACTCACTTTGGTATTGAGTTTCTCCACCTTCTGGAGGGTGGTATATCTCCAATGGGCCGTGTCATCATTGCCAGTCCATGTTCCCAATCCGAGCGCGTTGTCCGTGTTCTTTCCGATGGCGAACACTTCTCCTACAGATACACAATCAATCTCAAAATTGACGAATGTCTTGCAACATCCATGACCGAAAGTGGCTAACGAGCTAACATACCCTCAGTGGATCGCGCGACGATATGCTGCACTCCGGCCATGTGGGTGTAGTTCCTCTTCCCATACGCATCCGCCTCCGTCGGCTTGCACACCTACAATACACTATGAGAAGAGGTACTGGAGTGACTACGATCAATTAGTCAGTCGTCAGCCGCTCCTTCACTCTCACCTTGAAGTCTCTGTCATCCTCCTGAGGGGCAACGTCTCCAGCACCAGCAACTGAAATCAGAGCTTTGCAACAGAACCTCAAACGATACAGAGAATAATGGCGAGAGTGATACTGACCCTGCTCCTCCTCCTCTCTCAGAGTCTTATCGAAGGGAGTTCCCAGATGGCCGAAGTTGTTCAGTCCGAATGTGTACACTGTGTCAGTGACAGAGATGGCAGCAGTCCAGTATCCAGCTGCATGGATATCCTGCAGTTACAAACCATTTCGATCCATAATCACATTTTCACGCTTATACGCCGTCAAATAGTTGGCTAAGTTCAGCACATTCCATCCTAATCACACATCACTCGAGCTAGAGATAGAGGGTTAAGCTGACCTTGAAGAGTAGCTCCTTGTGCTTCTTATCGAATACCTTCACTTGCAGAGCATCGCCCGATCCATCCACCATGTACCCTGTGAGAGGATAAGGTTAACGAACCATCAATGGACATACTCGTAATTCACTTGAGCCAAAATGAAATAAACGAACGTGATCGAATGGTTCCAGTCCTGGTGGTTCTTCCCAATTGTCCCATTGATCCATCTCCGAAAGTGAAGATATGACCATCATGGGAGAGCATTGCCAGATGATTCTCGCCCGCTGCGATCTAAACAAACATGGAATATCAAAGTTAAAGAGGGAGGAGCATCTCCAATAGTAATCAGCTTCATCTCACCTTTGCGATGACCTTATTCTTCCTATGGATGATCACGACTGGCTTCTCCTTCATCTCGTGCAGAAGAGGATGCACGTTGATCTCTCCCGATAGATCCTTCAATTACTCACTCTTATTGCATGCTCATAAACAACAGCTCTCTCTCTCTCTCCTCTTCCTCACCCTCAGATTCCCCCATGCGATCACAGATCCCTTATCAGTGAGTGCAGCAGAGAAGGAAGCACCAGCAGTGAGCATCACAACCTTAATCAATTCATTACTCATTGCATCATCAACTCACAATCGTCACCTTTCCATGCTCATCGGCAAAGTTGGGAACGAGATCGGTCAGCTTGATCTCAGCGAATTCATCCGTTGATCCATCTCTCTCCACTCCTTCAGCGGGTACAGTACCCTGCAATATCACATTTAAATACTTGATTTTCAATTTCAATGCATTTGCAAAGTGAATTAGAGCGCGAGTATATATATTTCATCCCGATCATTCTTATCCCATTCGATTTATCTATTCAGTCGACGATGGAATCACTTTTTCTCCTTCTTCTACCATTCTTCTCTCCCCTTCTCTTAATCATCGTCTGCTCTAAGAACACTTGTCGAGAACCCATCAAAAGCAAGGAGCTCATTCCTCAACGCGAGGCGAACACCAAATTGGCCCAGTCTGGATCGTCTAAGACGACGTCGGAGTCGCTTCCACAACCATCAACCTCAGATGACGTCAATCTCAAGGATGAATCTATCAAGATAAGCAAATTGTTTGATGGGGAGTGCACTGTAGCTGGAAGCATGCAGAGGGCCAAACAGCAACGAACTAGAGAGACACAATCAATGACAGGAGAAGAAGATATGAAAGATCGTTCGAGAAGAGATAAGAAGAGAAATAATGAAGATGGATCGAGAAAGGAAAGGAGGAGAAAGAAGAGTAAAAATGACGACAGGAGTGAGCGCAGTGAAAGAGCAACTTACAGCGAAAAGGTTGCTTTACAATTCATTTTCATAGTTCGCAACGCTAAATTTCAGACTCTCCGAAGTCACCGAGAGACCGATGACGAAAGATCCACTATTGCTACTTGAAGAACCCTAACTCACATACTGAAAACAATAGAAGAATCCAGTCGCAATAAAGTGTTTTGTGCACAGTCAATCTTCATAGCAAGTTCACCTTCTCGTTAATTCCACAGGAAAAGATGCGATTATCATCGGTCAGCAGTAGAGAATGCACGCCACCAGCGACAACCTGTGAGAATGCTTTGAATAACATGATAGGAAAGAGACAAGTACCTGCGCAATCTTCATGTCCTCTTCCTCAACAATATCAACTTTTCTCGGCTTTTTAGTAGTAGTACGACCCGGGTGGCCAAGTTGCTCGCCTTCGCCTGAAAAAAAAATTTCTCCTAACATTTGATGAACGTGAGATCATTTACCGCAAGTGAGAACTCGGTCTCCAACAATTGTGTTAGTGAAGTCTTGATATGAAAGAATCATTCCTTTCGTCTTTCCTAGAACAAGTAGATGGATCTCTGGGTGTATTAATAGGTCCGTACCACCTTTCTTTGAGGGAGTAGGAGGAGCAGGTCCGCCGCTGGTCTCATCAGCTTCACTCGTCTTTCTCTTGCGACCACGACCCGTCTTAGGCTCAGCTTCCTGAACTAGCGCATTAAAAATAAACAAATAAATAAATAGTACCTTGGGAGGAGCAGGAGCCTTCTTGGCCGCTCTTCCGCGCCTTTTTGCAGGCGAAGTTTTGCCATCATCCTCCTTCTCGTCTTTCTGAAATTGAGTAAGTTACCACTTCACGTTCAATTATAATTTCAAATTACTCACGCTCTCTGCTGAAGCGTCACCCTCCGTGTCGTCCATTTTCTCATCTTCGGTATTCGAATCAGCATTAGGCGCTGCCTCCGCAGCAGGATCCTGTTCGGTTTCCATCTTCTCTTCCTCTGACGCATCCTTGCTCTCATCTGCTTTCGCTTCCTCGGCTTTGGTCTCTACTTCTGCTTCCTCAGCTTTGGTCTCCTCAACATTCGCTTCTTCAGCCTTGGTATCTTCTACCTTTGCTTCTTCGGCCTTGCTCTCCTCTACTTTCGCTTCATCAGCCTGTGAGGCTTGTTGAGACTTGGTCTTGGTGTTTCTCTTGGGCGGCATTTCTATAATACAATTAATATACAACGTTAAAACGGTGTACACGGCAAACAAATCGAATATAACTAATTACGAAAAAATGCGGAAATTCAAAAAAAGTCAGGTCGACTTTTCCGAAGTGTCAGCACACCATGCACCTGACCGTAATCTTGGCTTTGAAAATGCGGTCGGGCAAGCGGTTCCGCAGAATTCTGTTCCTTTATTGATTTTGATTGTTTTTATATTCATAATTGCGTATTTTTCATTGCAGATGGGTTGGGTACACCTGGGAGCATGTCTCCTGTTGATATCGCCAGTCTTGGCACTTTTTGAAGACCAAGTCGGAAAGTTTGACTGGTAAGTTATTTTCATGTGTCTTTTTCATGCCATACGATGATGATTAACCCTGCTATTCGTGGTTCAGGAGACAGAGGTTCGTCGGATGCCCTTCTCAAATCAGTCTCGATAAGTCTCGAGGCGGCAGAATTGACAATATTCTTCTTACTTCCAAGGAACAAGCAGTAGCGGCCATTTCATTGAATAACGGAGATATCGGTTCGGGTTTAAATCAGTGCGTTGCCTATAGTCTAAATTTTAGCCTGGCGTCGTCTCCAAGAGAACAACGTTACTGATGACATTTCCTTCGCTACCACAGAGCAATGTTTGTTTCATTGTTCTAATCATTTGATATTCTCTTCGTTCTCGTTCTAATCAGTATTTTATAGTGATGGTGACAGTGTCGGATAGCGGAAGATCAGTTCGTGCATGGGAGAAGAGAAAGGGAGGCCTTCGATGGAGTGTGTGGCTGAGTGATACTCCCTCTACCAGGTACTCCCATTAGTATGCACATACGATCATGTCTACTAGTCAACGCGGATGGGCGATTGGAAGTATAACTTATTATTATTACAATATTGTAGTATCTCGGTTGGTGCAACTGGCGATCTCGCAGCAGTTGTCTCGGGTAATACTATTTATGGAATCGAGGGAAGCGATATCACCAGCTATTCGTGGAAGGGAGTCATCACTAAGAGGTAGTTGCATATTCTTTAATGACCTCGAAAGTCATTTTTCGCTAATCTAACTGATGTTATTTGAGCGATTGGTCTCGTGTCTCTACAATGTCATCTTCTGCCACTGGATCTGGTTCTTCCCTTCTTCGGTCTGAACTCGTCCTTGTCACGGGAATCAATGGACAGAAGGTTTATTCCCAATCAGCACAATCACAGTATATATCTCCATAATTGAGGTAACTCTCACTCCTATCGATGCATCTGGTCTCTCCTCTGAAGGATCCGTCTCCATCTCTGCCAATTGGTTCGATTCCGAAAGGTAGAGTCGATATCTCCTTCCCATGTGTTGTCCATTCCCACATTCTGTTCTAATCAGATGCATGATCTCTCGTGAGACTCTGTGGTGTCTCTCATCCACTGGATCTCTTACTGCTCTTCCCCTCTCCACCTCTGCCAAATCGATCGCTTTCACTGCCAAGGTAGAATTAAGTGATTCTTTATGATATGCTTATCAATCTATTCAGCCCGGTACTCTCCGTCCCCTCTCTATCTCCAATACGATCGCTGTGGTGGGAGAGAGCGATACGACAGTCTTCCAATTGAAGGGAACTGAGATCAAGAAGGTAAGCGATGCTGTATTTACAAGAGGATAGCTTTTGACAAATTATTATAATTTTGCCTAATCTTGTGGGAATTATTTGTACGAATTTGATTCCAGGTGCTTTCTCTTGCCGTCTCAGTCGATTCGATCGAAGGAGTATCTGTGGATGGAGATAATGAGAAGGGAGTGATCGTTGTCGCCCATTCTATCTACAGTCTGGCTGTATACGAATTGGAGAAAGGAACTCAATTGGCTAAGGTACCAATCTACAGAATACCTGATTAGTTGACACATCCCCTCATGATTAGGCGACCCTCCATTCGTCTCCCGCTCGTGTTCCCATCTCTTCCCTCCTCCTCTCCTCTCCTTCTTCCGCCTCTCCCTCCGAATTCCAACTCGTCGCTGTCTCTTCCGACTGCAGAATCGAGAGTCTCGTACTCGATGTGAAGCAGACTGGTTAGTACAATTGAGAATGAAGAGATTACGGTAGAGTGGTGATCGAGAACTGATCTTGATTGCAGGAGAACCGTTCATCGAATGGACTCGTGAGGAGGCACTCGCCAGAGTGAGCAAGGTATGATGAAGAGGGATGGAGAGAGATTATGCATCGTGTCCCTTCAGGCTGAGATGCTGGACCTTCCTCTGTCTGAACTGCAAGCATCCATCGAGAGCGAGTTCGAGGGAGGAGATTGTGAGTCATCACACCAAATATCAATTATTGTTTCCTTCTCTTTCTCGTTAACAATTCAATATTTCAGTGGGAATCGTGGGCGCGTTCCTCCGTAGAGTGACCACTCAGGCACATCAAGTGAAGAGATGGGCTATCCAGGTAAAACTTGCAATCCTTTCATTATCTTTATTCCTCTTGCAGACATCTCATCAGTTGATGTCTCTCTCCTCCTCGATTTCCTTCGGTGGAAGTGGAAATCTGGCTGAGATTCTGGGCAGAATCAGGAATCAGGATGGAGTACGGTGAGTGACGATCGATCAATGAATGTATGAGTACTGTAATGGATTGATTGCAGTGCATCTCGCAGCGAACCCTTCGAGAGAGACTTCTTCAACACGAGGAAACTCGTGCTGCTCACTACTCTTGAGGTCAGTTAGAAGGGAAGAACATAAGTGAATTCGATTGATCAGAGACAAAAAAAATGTGAATACTGATATATTTATATTGTAGGGAGTGATCTACGGTTTGGATAATGCGGACGGCAGAATGGTGTGGAGATTGAATTTGGATGAGAGATCGACCCATTTCTCTCCCCTTAAGAGTCAATTGGGAGAAGAGACGGTGAGAACATTGAATTACATTCAAGAATTTCACGGCAATGATTATGAATCGTGCACGAAGCAAGTATCATGGAATTTCTTGTTCAGGTGCCGGTGTACATGCAGAGAACTGCCGTCCATCCGGGACTCAATCCCATCGCTACTGCTGTGTACAAGGATAAGGTAAGTGGACACTTTTGATTGAGAATTTTATTGATGAAAGAAGATAAGATGGTGATAATTTGCAGAAATCTCTGGAAGCAGTGCTCGTCTCGTTCGATCCGATGACAGGGAAGGTTCTCTCTACCCGTCGGACTCCTCCCGTCAAGAGAGTCGACGTCCTCCCCAAGGAGATCAACGACCATCTCCATCCACTTGTCATCGTACTCAAGAGTGGAAAGGTTCGTTATCTACTCTCCTGATTGAGCTATCCCGTTCCAATCGATCCCATCTCAGGTAGTATTCGAGCCAGAGCTTCCTGCTGGAATGAAGGCGATGCCTCCCCTCCACGTGATGGATATCGACCCTGAGACTGGTGAGGAAGGAGAAGGAGAGAGATGGAGATGAATGAGTGATTGCAGGTGCATTGGAGGGAATGGAGTTGTCCATTGTGAATGGAGTTGGATCTCTCTCCAAGAGATGGACGGGTGATCTCTCCTTTGAGAAGGACGAGAAGGCTATCATCGTGCAGGGAAAACCAGCTAATCGTACGTTTCACTCTTCTTTATTTTGATATGGGGCCCAGATGAAGTGACTGATCTTCTCTGATTCAGAGCGTGTTCACTCTCGTGGTCGCGTTCTCCTCGATAGAAATGTCCACTACAAGTACATCAATCCGAATCTCGTCGCCATCGCTTCCCTCGATGAAGTGAGTCTGCCTTCTCCCTCCACCTATCCAATACCATCTTCTGCAGGTCCGTCAGACTCTCTCCATCCATCTCATCGACTCTGTCTCTGGACAGGTGAGTCAAGAGAGAGAAGGAGGGGGAGTCAACCCATTCTCTCTTCCAGATCGTTCACACGGGTCGCGTCACGAAGGTCACTGGCCCCGTCCATCTCGTCCATTGCGAACACTGGGTCGCCGTGAGTTCATCTGGCTATTTTAGAGATGTAGTTAATGTAACGCAAGACAACCCTGTGATTCGATTTCCATTTCAGTATTCGTACTGGTCGGAGAAGAATCGTCGCACTGAGTTGGGCATTCTGGAGTTGTACGAGGGAGATGAACTGCCCGAGAGCAATGTGTGAGTACCTAACGACTTTTGTTATCGAACAACGAAGGATGGTATTCAATGTCAGATTCGATTCGTTGGTTCCTACTCTCCATCAACCGACGGCAATCGTGGCCTCTTACATCTTCTCGCAGGGAATCGAAGCGATGGGAGTGTCTGAGACTGGTGAGGAAGAGAGGAGAGGGAAGGAAGGGAAGGGAGAGACTCTCTGACTGAATTCTCACTGACTGAATTGCAGAGCAAGGGGCGACGACTCGATCTCTCGTCATGGCACTTCCATTCGGAGGACTGTTCGAGGTTATTTCGCAAAATTGGATAATATTTTTAGTTGGATCGAAAGCTAACAATTGGCTTAGCTAACCTTGTAATTCAGGTGACTCGTCGTTTCGTGGACGCGACTCGTCCCGTTGAGTTCACTCAGGAGATGAGAGAAGAGGGAATGGTCCCGTACATGCCTGAGATTCCCATTGGTGAGCAGATTGACGGAGATTGTATGAATAATAGAATACTTTCAGCCACGGAGGACATGGTGAACTACAACCAGAGTGTATTCAGCATCAAGACCATCAAGGCATTGTCAGTTTCCTCTCTGATTATCGTAGGAGCCTCCTCTTCCCTGAATCAGGGTATGATCGATCATTGGTATTTCAGCCCATCCGGCCTCGAGTCGACGTCTCTCATGCTCGCGTATGGTCTGGATATGTTCTACACTCGTCTCACTCCATCGGGAACATTCGATATCCTCAAGGATGATTATGATACCGGATTGATTACGTGAGTATGAGAGAACGAGAATAGTGGATGTATGGTGCATCAACTTACAAAAAAAAGCTGTTATTCAATATAATGCGGTTTCAGTCTGGTCCTGGTTGCTCTCTTCGTTGGTTCATACGTCTGCAAGAGGATAGTGAAGAGAAACTCGATCAAGGCAGCTTGGGCCTAATACCGTATCCCTCCTTATCAGGAAGTACTGTAGCTATCGTGTATCGATTGACCCGCTTGTTTCATTGATGTGCTCAAAGTAATATTAGTGAAATTGTCAGCTCACCCGTCTAACCATAGTCAGTTTCACATTCAAACGTGAGTCACGGGATTACTGTATTATCTCTCTGAGGGTAGATCGATCTACCGTAATCTCTATAATATCCCTTCTGCGATGCCAATCATGTGTAATGATGCTGTTTCCCCATGTAGGCTCTATGTTTATTGTTGTGAGCTTTACTATACCGTCTCTCTACTGTATCACTTGCTTTTGACCTCTTCTCCTGACTTTTCTATCTGATTCCACTTCACTTTCAATCGATTGTACAATATTTATTGTAATATCTTAGTTTGGAATTGCCATTGATTGATAAGTTTCGTCCCTCTTCTAGTCCCTTCTCGACTTAGTTCGCTCGATTTCCATCATTCACAGGTTACATTCAACCGTAATTCCAGTTGTGATAATAACGATAATAAATTAGTTTTTTTTTGCATCTTCCATCTCACTGCACAATTCGGAACATCGACAGAAACAGCTTCTCTTTCGACTATGTTTTAGTGGAAAAAAAAGATGAATATTGAATGGGCGGTTCATCCGCTGATCCCCCCATGGGTCAAATCAAGTTCTCAATTCATGTCAATGGCACGACCCTTCTCTCCCTCCTCCACAGTTCCTCAATCTCCTCTCGATTTCATCCATTCTCTCTTCCCTTCAATCCAAGTCTATCAAACCGGCAATAGCATCGAACGCCCTATTGTTCCACCCTAATTAGCCAGAAATGCCCTTTCGGCATGTTTTAGGTGTCCTATCTGAGATCGTGATCTCCTTCCGTCTCATTTCTCAATTGGAGGTTCTCCCTCAGCCACTTCTTCCATATTTATTGATTTTGCCATTATTCATGTCGTAATGTTGTCCTAAGGGAGATCGATTGAATCCCCTTCCTCTCATCCAGATCTCTCCCTCTCTCCATCAGCCGTCTCATGCGGCTCCTCTATCTTCTGCTGCTGCTCAATGCAGCAGCTGCTGCCATCCCGTACGATTCTTTTTTTCTGGAAATCAGGGAAATGTTAATCCGAATGATGTTTCCAGAGAGGAATTGGAGATGGAAGGATTGGAGACACTCGTGGCACTCAGTGCACCCAAGAGTGAAGAGAATGATGATGATGGAAAGAGTAAGTTGAAGAGTGCTACAAGCTCGACTGGTTGGTCGAAACATACTAATTCCCATTTTCCCTTTTGTCTCTCTAACGATTGAACTCAATTCGTATCATTGTAATCCCTCGTCTCTTTCCTCTCCTCTAGGGAACCGCATAATCAGTTCCAAATATCTCTTCCATTATCTCTTTCTTCTCTTCACTTTCCCTTTTGGTGCCCTGATCCTTCATTCTTTTTGCAATGATTGCGCAACGGGGAAATTGAGGGAGGGGAACAGATCAAGGGAAGATAAGGGAGTTGGAGAAGAATGGAGGGAAGTGCTTAGACGGATCGGAATGAGAGGGGGAAGCATGCTATTAAATATGGCTGAGAGGTCTTTCAATCTATTGAACTTTTTCAATCTATTGAAATGCACAGTCTGAGATTGTCTAGTTGACAACATTTTGTTAAGGAGCTCGTCTAACTTTCTTCGATGATGCTAATGAAGTGAGACCATCGAAAGAGAAGAAGGAGCCCAAACTGAGATACGTCGCCCCCAAATCGACCACCACTGCTGCACCCACGACTACTACTACTGCCACTGCAGCAACATCTACTACCACAGCTGCATCAACGACCATTGCATCAACTACTGTTGCTGCAACCACAGTTGCATCTACAACTGCAGCACCTACGACAGTTCCGTCAACCACAGTCTCGTTAACGACAGCTGCATCGACTGAAGCTCCTTCCACGACGACGATCACTGCAGATTTCCCCACACCATCAGCGATGCCAACTGAGATTCCGACCCTTGAAGTGGAGAAGAAGACCGAGAAACTGATCGAGATTGCAACGCAGAAACCGATTCTGGTCAGTGATTCACGAGAACGGACTAACGAAATAATAAACATTCAGATCCCGATTCCCCTTCCCAACCCTGAGATTCTACGAGCGATCGTAGAGACATCAGAGCCAATTCTCATTCAGGTTCAGTTTCCTCGATTTACTTTTTCCAAAACAGCTATTATTTGATTCAAGCTATTCAGTAAATAATCTTTTTTCTATGAAAACTACATAGTAAACGTTCCAGTTGCCGTATCTTCCGAAGGTATCGGGAGTGCTCACTGCAGGTCAATCCATCCAATCGACTCCATGGGGAACTGAGACGAATAATGATGATGTATGAAGCCGCTTCTAAATATGAATATGATGATTCTTTTTGCAGAAGGCTCCTCTCTCTGCCGAAGTGACTATCCCTCCTCCAGTTGAGATTGGGAGTGAATTGGATATGGGAGAGACTTCTCCTTTCCTTCCTGGAGATTCTCTCCTCACTGATCTTCCTGTTATCACTCCCTCTCCTATTCCTGAAGAGAAGAGAGAGACAGGAAAGATGAGTGCAGAGGACATGGAACGAGCTAGAGTGCTCATGACGGTTTGTTTCCATTGCTTGTTATCAGTCATTCTGAAGTGATTCCATTACAGGCTCTTCGGGCAATGAAATCGGAGGTCGAAGAGACACTGAGACAGATCAACGAAGGAGAGAAACATGTGGTGAGGAGAGATGAATCCTCTTCAACTCTTCGCGACCATTTTCAGTTGAATCTCGAACGGTCAACTGCATCTCCTTCCACCATCACCCTTCCTTCAACGACCACGACGTCTGCTCCATCGACCATCACCACGGAAGCAACGACGGTATCAACGACGACAACGACTACTGCTCCACCCTCAACGACGACGTCGCCTGCCCCTTCAACGACTACGACTACATCCACTCCTCCTCCTCCTCCATCAACAACCACTCGTCGTCCTCTTCCAGTGGACGAAGTGAAGAGTACGGAGGCTGTTCAGATTGATTCGGAGGGAGGAGAAGTGAAGACGAAGGTGAGAAGAGAAGAGAGAAAGAGTAAGAGAAGAGTGTTCAGGTGACTCCCAACAACGATGCCGTCATCATTGTGGATAGTTCAACTACGAAATCATCGAAGAGAATCATTGGACTGACGAAGACTGCTTCCAAGTGAGATTTTTGAATGGCGAACATCAACTTTAAAATGAAATATTTCTTTCAGAGTGGTTGATAACGATCATTCTCGAACAACGAAAGTGTTCAAGGGACCTCATGATAACTCATTCCTTCCCACTGAAGAGACAGAACCAAGACCCGCGAAGGTAGAAGTGGAGCAGCTAAGATTTAAAGAATTGATCATCCCCTCTAGGTGCTCCCTAAGAAGCGTCATCTCGTTGGAAATGATGAAGTTGTCGTTGTGAAGAGAATCAAGAAGAGACTGAGGAAAAGAGTGAAGAAGGTATGGATCTCGATTCAAATGTCTCCTTCAACTTCATATTCAGTTGATATCATCCTCTCCCATCACACAAACGTCTTCTTCCACTACCACAACAACAACTCCCACTCCCCTTCCTTCCACTCCTCCTCCTCCTCTCCCTCAACTCATTCCTCTTCCCACTCCTCCACCAGCAGCATCTCGTAGATTCCTCCTTCCCAGAGCAGCTCCCTCCCAACCTCAGCAACAGTTTCAGGTTCTGAAAATGGCATTCATCTTGATGATTCAACTGTAATCGTGATCTCCTCAGGTCTCTCCAGCAGCCGTGCAGCCCATTCATCTGCAGCCTCCACTGGCCAGAGCAGCTCCCATCTATCGACCTGAACTATATCCCACTCTCAACCCGTATCCATTCGGAGACCAGAGAGTGTGAGCATCATCAGAAGCCGGAAATTCAAGTAGTCACAATCATCATTCCAGTCAAGAGCAGTACTATCTTCCTTCTCCTCCGTCTACTCCTCAACCTTCCCTGCAGCCCTTCCAATCTTTCCAACCCTACCAACAGCCTCTCCAAACTCAATATCAACCACAGCAGAATCAACTTCCGATTCTCCGATACGAACCAGTTGTGTACTATAGACCAGTATATGGAAGGAAGAAGAGAGAAGCAGTGAAGAGTAGACACCAATTCCTATTCAAGAAGGAGCAGAAGGAAGTGACTGTGAAGAAGGTGAGATCATCTTGATCTGACACTGAATCGAAAAGCTTCTCATGAACACTTGTATTAATTGCAGGCAGACGAGTCTCGTTTTTCTCGTCTCCACTCAGTGATCTCTCCTTCTCTCTCATCTGATGGAAAGAGGAAACATGAGAGAGTATTCGAGAAGAAGGAAGAGAAAGTCGTCGTGAGGAAAGTGAATGAAGGAGAGAGGAAGAATGCAACTGAGCTCAATCTACCCAAGTCGCCTATGCTGAGAAAAGTAAAATTACTCATAGGGCAATCTCATTGATCACATTCAACCTCCTCTCAGTTCTCATCCGAGCCTCATACTCGAACGAAGAGAGTGAAGAGAGGAGCTGATTTGAGTGAAGTGAACAGAGAATTGGACGAGATCGAGAGAGCACTCAATGGACAAGTGAGAATGCTCTTTGATCTCTCCCTTTCACCGTCTTCCCTTTCCAGAGAGGACCAATCCAGATGGGAGAAAGAGATGAGAGACACACGGGGGTTGATGAATTGGCTAGTGAATTGGAGATGATTGAGAAGATGAAGAGAAGAGGGAAGGACGATATTGAAGAGGTGAAAGAGAGAGAGAGAGTGAGAGAGAGATGAACAGGGTGGATGAAGTGATTGATTCAGTCTGATCTAATGGAGGAGGAGGAAGATTTTGATGGAGAAGAGGATGAAATACCTGAGAAGGAAGAGGAAGAGAAGGCCACTCCCAATTACAAGAAGGTATGAGGTACTCACGATTCGATAATGAGAGAGAGATCTCCAGCCTCCTGTACTGATCGAGGAACTGAAATCACTGGAGGATTCAGTGCAAATAGATCACGAACAGATGAATAAGCATCCACAGGGAGAATTGAGAGTGAGGAGAGACCTATCTCATCTCAAAGATAGCCTTTCATTCCAGTTGAACAAGGGCGAACGACCGAAACTCTTCTCCCATGGAAGAACCATCACTGAACAGATTAGAGGAGCTGTGGTGAGAAGATTACTGATTGGATAAATACTTGATCTTTGATCTCTCTCAGGACGTGGAAGACTACGAATACGATGCGCAGATAGCCGATTCCTTCGCCCTTCCCGCATCTGATAATGAGCTGGAGGAGTTGTACCATGCACGGTGAGCATGATAATTTCCTCTCACCTATTGCTTTATCGTCCTCTTTCAGTCTGCGAGCAGCAGAACTCGCTCCAGTCTCTCCAACAGCATCTCCATTGAGAAGGAGAAGACACAGGACGACTCCTTCTCCAAGGGAAGAGGTAGGGGAGAGGGAGGAGGAGGAAAAGGAAGAGTGTTTTAGGTGGAAGTGGAAGCGGCGACGAGAAGAAGGACGAAGAAGAGAACAACAACTGAGACTCCTACCACCACTAGGTGAGATTCTAACACTTTCAGCACACTATTCACATATTCAATCAGTATGATCTCTTCTTTCATTTGAATGCACTGTTCGTTCAGATCCCCTCGTCGCACTCGTAGACCAGCAACTATCATTCCCAACTTCCACCCTAAGGTGGGGATCGATAATGAACTAGTGATGATGCAATGTCTCTCAGGAAGCCTCAACAGACACGGCCACAATGGCATCTCTGCCTAATTTCCCCTCTGAAGAGGAAGAGACAACGACGTTGAGAGCGAGAGGACTGAGGAGGAATAGACATGTGAGTTGTTCTTGGAAGAAAAGAGAATGAATGAGCCCTTCCAGACTCACGAGCCGGCCTCAACGACAACGACGTCTGCTCCGGAGACGACGACGAGGAGAGGAAGACCAGCCAGAGTTCTACCGAAGAAGGTGAGGGAATGGATTGAATGATCAATTGAGAATCGAGTCCACAAGAAAATAATGAGGTTAAAACTGAATCTAAATAAATTAATCCCTGTTTACAGGAATCAGCCTTTGTACTTCCTAATGGCGGCAATCGTCTCTTCTACGATCGTGATGGTGTATCTCAATTCGTGACTCGATCTCCTCCCCAAGCCCCGCCCACTCTGACTCCGCCCACTCTGATCCCTGCACAAGCCATTCCCACCATATCTCCCGCCCTCTCTATCGATGAGTTGGCTGTTCTCCCGAGAGAAGCATTGTTGGCTGAATTGAAGAGATTGAGTGAACAATTGGAAGATAGATTGGAAGAGAAGGAAGAGAGAGAAGCTCCTCCTCCTCCATCGACAGTCCCTCTCCCTCCCCCTCGAGATGAAGAGATTGTGGATGAAGAGGATCGAGAATTGAGAGACGCTATTGCAAAGGGAGAGAAGAACAGCGATCCATTCGAGTTTGTCAAGAGTAGGAAGGAGACTACCACAACCACTACCACTACTGTAGCTACCACGACTGAGAAGGTACTGTAAGATAGTGAAACGGTAGATAAAATAATATTGATTTCAGGAGCAGCCGGATCTGTTCGCATTCGCCCTTCCTTCGAATAAGCAGGGAGAACGATTGACGGTTAGCGGGGTTTTTTTCCTTCTAGAGATCGAAGTATCAGTCTGGAAAGTCTGGAAATTATGTATGCTTAGAATGTGCATGTCTTTCAGGTGGAGGATCTCGTCGTCTCTGATGCAGTGAATGAAGCTTCGATCGGACAGGAACTCGATCAGATTCTCACTGATGTCGGAGGTAGAATCAGACAATTGTCTAAGCGTGTAGAGCTGACGAAATGGTGTTCATTCCAGTAGGAGACAACTCAATTGGAACGAGAAAGAGAGCAATCGAAGCGATTATGGAGTTCAAGAAGAAGAAGAATGGTAAGAACGATTGACGGGGTCAGATAACCGAACAATTGAATTGCAGGAGATTCGAGGGCGAAGAAATGCCAGCCAACTTCGTGCACTGAAGAGAAAATTCCCAAGGTTCGAGGATTCGATGATTTCGAGATGAATTGTATTTGAAGGACGATCTCGAATTGGTCTCTCAATTGCAAGCAGTGAACATGAAACATCCTCTTGCCAAGGACGGGAAGTTCAGTCTATTCGCGACGAATAAGAAGAGTTACTACATTCTGCCTGATGGAAGAGTGAGATCATTGCCTTTTCTTCGATTCACACTCATCTGACTGATTGTTTCGTAGATGTGACCGAGTAACTGCAGGTTCTGGTTGTGAACGAGCAGTCTAAACTCGCTCGAACGAATTCGGGAGAGGAATTGCATCTGGATGAGGAGGAGGAGGTTAGACGGTGGAAGAATAGAACTGAAAAGTGCACGAAGAACACTTTCAGAGTTACGATGAAGCCGTCCCTGAGTATACGTCTGATCCGACTCCCGCCCCGACAACCACCCCACTCCCCACTACTACGGTGAGTGCGAATCGATTGAATGGGGAGGAAGTGTGATTTTAGCCGCGAAGGAGAACAACGACGACAACAGTTGCTCCAACTACAACGAGGAAGAGAGTGAGGACGAGACCACCCACCACGGTGAGAATGATGACGACTTCTTCGAGTCAGAGAGGTCTCGCTGTGCTTGCAACCAATCCATCATTCAGACGACTCCGTTCCCCATCGAAGGATCTGATTATGAAGAGGAGAGTAATATCGAGAGTGCCACGATCCCCATTCGACCAAAGTGAGAAAATCAATTGCACAGGTTGTGCATGAGATCTGCTGGTGTGTATTGAACAAGGACCCTAAGAAGGGATGAACTCGAAGAAAACGAGAAGGGATAGAAATTGAACATCATCTGACTGTTATGTGTATGCGTAGTGTATCCAAACTGTAAAAATTATGTGCTCCAATCGGTGTGTATTCGACCAACAATCACTGATTCATGAACGAGATTAGAGGGTGCGGAAATTGTGATGATGATAGGAAGAGGAACCAAAAGAACAATAATGATTTCACTCCATAGTTCAAAGTTCACTCTCTACAGAGCGCCTCCTCTCCCTTATTTCCCTTCTCGCACTACTGAGATGAAGATGATGGTCATTCCATGGAGGACAACCACCTCCATTCCCATCTCGACCACCACTAGGAAAGTATATATTCACGATGGAGGAATCGAACCGAGTCAGGTAGGGAAATGAATAATAAAGAGAGAAGACAGAAGGGCAGTGAGGAAGAAGTGGTTGATGGCAGGTCTCAGTCTTCGCAACTCCTCGCACTCCTCCCAAATCAACGATTGTAGTGCACAAAGATGAAGAGAAGAAGCATTTCCCGTGAGATTGACCTCT
Organism: Pristionchus japonicus; assembly: GCA_900490845.1. Lineage (NCBI taxonomy): Eukaryota > Metazoa > Nematoda > Chromadorea > Rhabditida > Neodiplogasteridae > Pristionchus > Pristionchus japonicus. The sequence goes on along the minus strand of LS520802.1, from coordinate 157,260 downwards.
TCCTATCCATTGTCCTCCTTCTTCAATCCTTCTTTCGTTTTCAGCAGACATCAAGATTCGGGAATCGCCCGAACGAGTATTCTTGGGTATTCCCATTCATTGTCTCTCCCTAACCATTCCCCTTTCCATTGCACTAAACACCTTGCCAGCAGTGTCATTCTCTCTCTCCTTCTTTATGGGTTGAATCTGCTGAACAAGATCATCTCTGTCATCTACGGTCAACTTCTCCTTCAGAGCGAGAACTCTGGAGAACGATCTGACTACGGCAGAAGCAGAAATGTCGAGGGAAGAGTTGATCAAGTATCTGGAATCGATCGATCTGGCCAAGACATTCGGAGGAAAGAGTCTAGATGAACAGACGCCCAATGATGACAAGTTAGTGAGAGGGTTGAGACTGATGAAAGGTGTCTCTTCCAGATTCGAGAAGGCGGTATCGAAGACAGCTGAAGACGAGTACTCGGATGATGTAGAATACGAAGATGTCGTCGTTGAACACGAAAGGTAGAAATACTCATGCGATCAATGCGTTGATGTGAATCCCTCTTCTATCAGAACACAACCCACTTCATCTCAACTCAACGCTGATCCGAAGTCTGTGGATGATGTGAGTGAAAGATACTCACAATCAGAGATCAAAGATCAAGTTGGCAATCAGATCGATCTCCGCAAATGGTTCACAATCGGGAAGGACAATGCAGCTGCGAAGAGGGCGAAGAAGGGAGATGGAATTGCTGAGAGTATTCTGGAGGCTGTGAGTAGAAGGGAGGGAGAATGGGGAAGGGAAGTGATTCATTCCTTCTCAGGCATCAGAAGTACCCGACGAAGAAGTGGCAGAGGACGAATTCCTAGCTGAGGAATCAGTCAATCTGGTGAGACTACCTTAGCCCGAGAACCCCAATCAATCGATATTCCAGTTCCCGGATGACTTCGTTCGAGTTCTTCGAAGTGTTGCTGGAGGAGAAAGAGTTCCGATGAGAATATTGAGAAGATTGGGATTGAGATTGAGAGCAGCTAGACTGAGGCGGCATTAGACCGATAGCTAATTTATTGCGCTTCTGAAGCGATTGTGTGTGTCATATCGATTGCAGTGCCAGGTTAATATTTAATAAGAATAAAGATTTAATCGTAATCAAAATATGTCAATCGTAATCAAAGTAACAATCGTAGTCACAGTAACTACAATGGATGGGTTGTCTATCCCTCTCTCTCTACATCTTGCTCTTCGTCTTGGAAGTTCTTCCTCTGATCTGCTCTTCGATTGCTGCCCAGTCCTTCGATGTCATCTGAGAAGGGATACGGTAGTGGGAAGATATTATCGATCGAGTGGCACCTCATGAAGAGATTGCGAGAAGGAGGAACCGTGGTTGTGATGCTGCTGAGCTCCATCGATGTCGATGATCTACCAATCGATGATTAGGAACAGATCAATCGATACTCTACCTACAGCTCCATTGATGAAGTTACCGTAGTCACTGCAGATGAATGCACTCAGGTTACCGAGCTCCTCAAGCGCTCCGCATCTGAGATATCGATCAATAACGATGGATTACGGTAAATAGCGCTCACCTTCCCACAGGTACGGTAGTAGCAGCTGCCTCAACTGCCTGTTCGAAGGTCATCGTGGAAAGACGGCCGAAGGCTCCCTAAATAGTGTACGGTAGGTTACACTACATTTGAATGGTCAAACCTCAGTGGGGAATGGTCCGGGAGCGATGGCGTTGAATCTGAGTCCGTACTTAGCCCATTCAGTGGCGAGAGACTTGGTCATCGTCTCGACTCCCGATTTAGAGATGGCAGATGGAACGACGAAGGGAGCACCTGCACTGAAGTGAGAAGAGAGAGATGAAGGAATAAGGAAGGGGGGGGGGGACTTACCGTGCATAGGGAGTAGTGATGGAGAGGACAGCACAACCCGTTCCATTCTTGATGCACCTCATTCCTACTTCCTTCGTCACTCGCATCGTTCCCTTCAGAACTGCAATGGAGATATGTAACTATCGGAAACAAATAAAATTCCGAGGCGAATCGCGAATGTTTCACACTGTGACACACAACTCGAAACATTTTCGCAAACGCTCAAAGCGTACTTATTTTCTTCATGTTTACTCTCATTCGATCCGAAATGGTCGATTTATTCGGTGTTTTGTTATTTAAAATTTATATAAATAGCTAATTAATCAAAATTTGGCGAAGAAAGTCGAGAAAAACTTCCTGGTTTTAGTGCACCAAGCTGCACTAATAATTCACAATTTTGGGATTTTCCTTTGACTTTTCCTTCTTCGAATTCGCTTTTATTTGAAGTTCATGTCGTTTATTGTATTAAATATTGCTCTCTAGACCTGACGGCAACGTTGCCGTGATTAATGGAGCCGTTGGAGCTGCGTCGCAAACGTCATCGACGTCGGATTCGAAAAGACAAGTTTCTTCTCTCTATTTTTGCTTTTTATATTATTCTACCGACCTTTAATAAAGGTATTTCAGTCCGTCGCTCTCGTCAAGAGGGCCCCGCGGATGATTCCTCCGTCCGCCGTCCGTCGGGACCGATTATAAGGTGTGAATGCTTTACTTTCTTTTCTTTTCCACTTTTTTTACCCTTGTTTGCTACCAAAATGTAGCGATCAAGTGTGTTAATTATTATGCGTGCTGTTCGCAATATAGGGCAGAAGCTATGCTCGAATTTTGCGATGAAACAGGTCATAACGTGTTACCTGTTCGAATTTGCGGAAAGTGGTTGCTCTGACTCGATTCACTTTGATTATTGGCAATATAAGGCTGAAGCTATGCTCGAATTTTAAACAATTTGACAGGTGTTATAACGTGTTTAGTTTTCCAATTTGCGGAAAGTGGTTGCTCTAACTCGATTCGCTCCGATTTCATGCCTCAACTCGATCAAATCAGTTGCAAATATGCTGTCATTACTCTGTTACATGTTATAATCGTCAAACTGTTGACTAAAATAATAACTTCAGCCTCGCCCGCCCCCTCAAGAGCAGTTCTTTTGCCTGCGGCCGCAGGACGAGCCAGGTGTGTGCTTCCTTTTATTTACTGCCCATTTCTGTCCCAATTTCGCCCATTTGAATAGCAGTTTGTGTTGGAATGCTCATTCCTATTAGTTTAAACGAGTCCATGCTCATTTTGGACTGGGAAACTCGTGTTTCAACTGAGTTTTTATGAAATATAGAATGTTCGGCCGCAAAATGTTGTGAAACTGCGTTTTCTTTTAAATTTCTTCAGTTCTTGGTCGAATTCTAGCCAGTTTGCATCTCATAACTTCGATAATTCCAGTGGCTGTCCATTCTCCCTCGGATGGGACGCCGTCGACGTCGTTTGAGTGGGGGAAGCAAGAGTGGGATCTTGCTTTCCTCACTCTCGTCTTCTAGCTCAGGTCAATATGTTTTTCGATTCTTTTATATTCTCGTTTGAGAACATTATTTGTTGTACTCCGTTCAGGTTGAGGCGCCTGGACCCTCCCTCCGCTTCCACTCATGCGGCCGCGAGCCCGCTCGCCTTTAAAATTGTAAGTGGTTATTTGTGATAAAGTTTTTTTTTATTGTAACTGCTGTTGTTTCATACATGTCAGGGAAGGATACAACAAATCTTTCGTTTTAACATTGCTATTTATCGTCAAAACAAGTAGTAAACAGACAGGGGAATCAATGAAAGGAATGGGGAGAAGAAAGAGTTGGATCGGGCTAGTCTTTGACTGAGCCACCTTGCTCAACGATGACCTTCGGCACCTCCTGCGATATCCTTGCATCTCCTCACGATCTTTACACTGCTCAATCCCGACCAACATACTGCCTGCACCTTTAATGATTGAGAAAGTACAGTGAATCGGGAGAGAAAAGCCAATATTGTTTCTCGCTTCTCGGATTTTTGGCTAAACAACGGTAAGAAACAGTAGAAAATAATAAAGATGTAGATTCTGAATGGGCCGTCTCTGTCTCTCCTTCTTGAATTGTATCTCATGAGTGATGCCACGAAGTCTCACGAATCTGCTTTCGATCAGGCTCTCCCCATCCTCCCAGTAGAACATAGAACGGCAATGGCCAGGCCACAACTCCCTATAGATCCGAATCAATTCTCTAACTTCAAAATCCTCGTCTACCCGATAGACAGATAAGGATAGTAAGAACAATGGAGGAAAGTGAGGAAGCCATTCAACGTTCTGTTTACTTCCAACATGATCCGGACTACTATTAAACGATCATGTTTCTCTATTGTTGGTGCCCTTGTTTCCCCAGTCTGCTCCCTATTTGGTTTGAAAATAAACAATAATTACAAAGCGAAAGCTGTTGACTGTGACCCTTCCCTCCCATGTGAACGACAAACAACAGTGGACATGATAAATAAAAACTTTATCACAGAAACCACTTACAATTTAACATGAGAGGGCTTGCGGCCGCAGATGACGAATGGGGGCAGGAGGCACCCTGAACGGAGTACAACAAATATTTTTCTCAAACGAGAATATAAAAGAATCGAAAAACATATTGACCTGAGCTAGAAGACGAGAGTGAGGAAAGCAAGATCCCACTCTTGCTTCCCCCACTCAAACGACGTCGACGGCGTCCCATCCGAGGGAGAATGGACAGCCACTGGAATTATCGAAGTTATGAGATGCAAACTGGCTAGAATTCGACCAAGAACTGTAGAAATTTAAAAGAAAACGCAGTTTCACAACATTTTGCGGCCGAACATTCTATATTTCATAAAAACTTAGTTGAAACACGAGTTTCCCAGTCCAAAATGAGCATGGACTCGTTTAAACTAATAGGAATGAGCATTTCAACACAAACTGCTATTCAAATGGGCGAAATTGGGACAGAAATGGGCAGTAAATAAAAGGAAAGGACACACCACTGGCTCGACGCGCGGCGGCCGGTCGAAGAAGAGACCTCGAGGGGCCGGACGAGGCTGAAAATATTATTTTAATCAACAGTTTGACGATGATAACATGCAACAGAGTAATGGCAGCATATTGCCACTGATTTGATTGAGTTGAGGCATGAAATCGGAGCGAATCGAGTTAGAGCAACCACTTTCCGCAAATTGGAAAACTAAACACGTTATAACACCTGTCAAATTGTTTAAAATTCGAGCATAGCTTCAGCCTTATATTGCCAACAGCACGCACAATAATTAGCACACTTGATCGCTCCATTTTAGCAGGAAACACGGATAAACAAGTTGAAAATCAAAGGAAGCAAAGCATTCACACCTCATAATGGCTCCTGACGGACGGCGGACGGCGGACGGAGGAACCATCCGCGGGTCACTCTTGACGAGAGCGACGGACTGAAATACATTTATTAAAGGCCGGTAAAAGAATATAAAAAGCAAAAATATAGAGAAGAAACTCGTCTTTTCGAATCCCGACGTCGATGACGTTGGAGGTGCGGCTCCAACGGCTCCATTAATAACGGCAACGTTGCCGGCAGGTCTGGACAACAATATTTAAGACAATAAACGATGAGAACTTCAAATACAGGTGATTTCGAGAAAAGGAAAAGTCAAAGAAAGTCCCAAAATTGCGAATTATTAGTGCAGCTTGGTGCACTAAAACCAGGAAGTTTTTCCCGACTTTCTTCGCCAAATTTTGATTAATTAGCTATTTATATAAATTTTAAATAACAAAACACCGAATAAATCGACCATTTCGGATCGAATGAGAGTAAACATGAAGAAAATAAGTACGTTTTGAACGTTTGCGAAAATGTTTCGAGTTGTGTGTCACAGTGTGAAACATTCGCGATTCGCCTCGGAATTTTATTTGTTTCCGATACTCTGTCGTCATCTAGTAGGGCATCAATCCACAGTACTCTCACCGATATCGACAACAGTTCCGACGGCGTTGTCACTCAATCTCTCAGTAGCCATGATGAAGTTCCCTGCTGCGTTGTTCACTAGCACGTTCGGAGTCTGACCGAATCTGGAAAGGAAACCCATCAAACAATCTCGGACAAATTGACCAATGAGTTTAAAGCGTATTCTGCTAGCTTTTTTTCAGAAAAGAAGGTTCCTCAATTCATCAACAACTAACTTCTTCTCAATCTCATCAATGGCAGCAGCAACAAGAGTAGCGTCCTTCACATCCATCTTGAATGGTTCACACACTCCTCCCGTCGCCTTACGAATATCTTCTGCCGTCTTTTCCAATACATCCGTCCGTCTACAATTGATACCCTTCCGTGAAGCCTACTTCACCCTGTGGCTGCAGTAAACAGTACACTGCCGTAGCTTCACAAACTCGAACGGTCTCTAACCTGGCAGCAATGGCGACTTTTGCTCCGAGAGCTGCGAAGGTCGTCGCAATCGCTTTTCCGATGCCCGTGCCACCGCCAGTAATAAGAGCAACCTTTAAAGGTGCGTAGACAACTCATACTCCTGGTTACCGTCCAATCGCAAAGGTAGAAAGCTAACCTTGTTCTTCATAGCTCCATCTCGAAGGGCAAGTGTAGTAATGGCAGGGAAGAACTTAGTAGGATTCGGGCAGGTCATTTCTGGAGATCAATTGTTTGAGAGCGACGAGTGACCCAGGGGAGAGAGGGGAGCAAAGGGGAACAACAACGCGAAAGGCGGAGCGTAGATAGACAGAGGGACTCGTGGCCACAGTGTAGTGTAGTTTGGAGCATAAGGCGCACCAACGGATGATGGGTGAGGATCGAGAAAGGTGTCGAAGCAAGTATTCGATAAGGAAAATACCGTACTCACGAGAGTGACCATGAGAAGACATCAATCTCCTTGCTAAATAATAACATCAATGAAAGGATGAGTGCGCGTTTTTCAACCACCAATTGTGCCACAGCGTTTATCACGAGTTTCCTGTAAGACTGCAGGAAAACGAGGCTCCTGTGCTACAAAAAAACATTTTTGTTTCCGATCTTGTTGATATTTGGCAGGTAGACACCCTTGGGGGTCAAAAGAAAAAATATTTGGAAAAATTTGCATATAAGGAGGGTGAATGGGTAGTTTGCTAAACCCTAAACTACTTTATCGCTTAAGCAAAAGTTGAAGTACTCCAAGTTTTGCTTAATTCCGAAAAACGGGGGTCTGCATTTTTGCAATATTTGAAGCAACCTTCAAATATTGCGGATCGCGCAATAGTTGAAGGTGCTTCAAATATTGCACTCGCAATATTTGAAGTTGCTTCAAATATTGCAGAGGCATACTTTTACATATTTTTTGTATTTTCTTTGCCATGCTTTGCAGAGTGTAAAGAGGAAGACGATAAATTTTATCCTACAGTCAACAAGCGGCAATAACAACAATACCAACTGAAGACGGGAGCAGTGATATTACAATGTCTGTACTTATTACGCATCACATTTCGTGATAAAGTTCAATAATCGATTTGCTATGTGATAATGCGCAGCATCACAATCAATAATCATTCTAGATGGATAAATGATATTATTGCAAGTCTAGGGCATGGGACGGAGATGAACGCTAAAGGGCAAAATAGGGATGTGAATCGAACCTATTCCGAAGAGGAGGGGGGGGGGGGTTCCGAAAGAGCAAGGGGCAGGGATGGAAAAGATCAATAAATCTTCATCGTCGTCTCCGTTCAAGTTGTCATCGCCGCTGATACCGTCTGCTGGCGAAGTTGGCGTATCGCGCGTCTGAAATACCAACCATTTCAACAATCACACTTCGAATATACAGTCTAGAGTTCACCGTTCGGAAATCGGAAAAGCCGAAATTGACCATTCCACGCTTTCTATCTGAGGCTAATGCAAGCTAGTGATAGTGTCATCCTGTATGAATCCTCCTCAATCTCGACCTAACCTGTTTCGTGCTTGGCATTGCGTGTGCTTATGACGAACTAAACGGAATGAAAAGCGCGTGGTTGGTCAATCCCAGACTTGCAGGGAACACTAAATGGGCGATGGGGATACTGTCTCGCGATATCTCTCACCCTCTACTTCCTCTCGAAGGTGGTCTTTATGGCGCCCCCGGAATTATTGATGTTGTCCCGACATCTAACTTGGCCTATGACGGAGGGTGAAAACGCGGGAATGAATGTCAGATGGTCAGGGAATGTCAGATGGTCAGAAAACTATTGTGGCAGTGTGAGTAGATCTGCTGAATTAGGATCTCAATAAAATA
>LS520802.1:111061-135479 GCA_900490845.1 Pristionchus japonicus | reverse complement strand
AGACGGTATCAGCGGCGATGACAACTTGAACGGAGACGACGATGAAGATTTATTGATCTTTTCCATCCCTGCCCCTTGCTCTTTCGGAACCCCCCCCCCCCTCCTCTTCGGAATAGGTTCGATTCACATCCCTATTTTGCCCTTTAGCGTTCATCTCCGTCCCATGCCCTAGACTTGCAATAATATCATTTATCCATCTCGAATGATTATTGACTGTGATGCTGCGCATTATCACATAGCAAATCGATTATTGAACTTTATCACGAAATGTGATGCGTAATAAGTACAGACATTCTAATATCACTGCTCCCGTCTTCAGTTGGTATTGTTGTTATTGCCGCTTGTTGACTGTAGGATAAAATTTATCGTCTTCTTCTTTACACTCTGCAAAGCATGGCAAAGAAAATAAAAAAAATATGTAAAAGTATGCCTCTGCAATATTTGAAGCAACTTCAAATATTGCGAGTGCAATATTTGAAGCACCTTCAAATATTGCGCCCTGGGTCTCAAAATGCAATATTTGAAGCCAAATCCTGGCAATGAAATCGGCTACTTCAAAAGCCCAAAAAAAACGCTTATTTTTTAAAGGCGGTTTTTGACTTGAACTAGTTTAGGGTTTAGCAAACTACCCATTCACCCTCCTTATATTATCGATTTTTTGATTTGAAACTTCAAATGGTCATAACTCGGTCAGTTTTTGAGCTACAGAGCCCTGTTTTAGCTCATTTTCTTCCTTTTCCAGTTATCTTCAAAAAGTTCTCTTGTACCCCACGCCCAACTTCTTTAGTTTTCCAGATATTTTCGAAAAAGTGAATTTTAAGTGATAAAAGTGGAGTTTTCTCGAAAATTTCGGGAAATACCACATCCCGATAATATGAAAAACGAATTCTACGCACTCGATTACATACTGTGGTACTCACTTTTAGCCATGAAACTTGGATGTAACAGCAGTGATGAGGTGTAAAACACTCGGGACAAAAACACATGAATATCTAAAATATGACGTAACTTTGTTCAAATTGATCGTAGAGTCCCATCTAAAAACGCGATCGATAGCGTTCGAGAAGCTCTTCAATTTACCTCTTATGATGCCAAGCTCTAGGATTGACCGTTTTCGAGAAAATCAAGAAAAACTGTTCTATCTATAAACTTGTCATGGGAGAAAAATCATAAGATAGCGCTGTTACATCCAAGTTTCATGGCGAAAAGTGAGTGCCACAGTATGTAATCGAGTGCGTAGAATTCATTTTTCATATTATCGAGATGTGGTATTTCCCGAAATTTTCGAGAAAACTCCACTTTTATCACTCAAAATTCACTTTTTCGAAAATATCTGAAAAACTAAAGAAGGTAGGCGTGGGGTACAAGAGAACTTTTTGAAGATGACTGGAAAAGGAAGAAAATGAGCTAAAACAGGGCTCTGTAGCTCAAAAACTGACCGAGTTATGACCATTTGAAGTTTCAAATAAAAAAATCGATAATATGCAAATTTTTTCAAATATTTTTTCTTTTGACCCCCAAGGGTGTCTACCTGCCAAATATCAACAAGATCGGAAACAAAAATGTTTTTTTGTAGCAGGCATTCCTGCACTCTTACAGGAAACCCGTGTTATATGATTTTCAATAAGATATAAACGGGATATGAGGCCGTTCGCGTAAGGTTCAACAAGATTCGACGGGGGTCTGGAACATACGAAAAGGCTGAAATCTCTGAAAAGTTGGCTCTAGGAGTTATTTTCGACCCTCTACGCGATTAGCAACGTGATTTCGTCATATGTCCCATTTTCGTTCCAGGGGCTCACCCTCCTTGTTTTGTCCTTTAACTTGTTTTTGGGCGTTTTTTACCCTTTAAAGTGGTCAAAATGCTCCAAAATCTTGCACCCCCCGACCAAAATCTCGTGCTCTATCGAATAAAACTACTCTCACATTTTGACCATTTTTTGTTCACGTGTTATAGTGAAATCTTGAGCCGATAAAGTGCGAGCAAAATCCTTCTGCAGGTAGACTGGGGATACTCCCCTGATCATTTTAAGCTGTTGGGCACCAAATTACATCGTGGTCTAGGTGTTTTTTCATCGAGTTCAGTGAAAACGCGAAAAATACAAGTGCCAGTATACCATCATTATGGTGCTCATTTTGTAAAGCCGAAGTAGCTGAACATTTTTTGGTAACACATTATGCCCATAAAACCTCTCAGTAATAAGTTACAGGTACTGAAAAAGTCATTAAAGCGTTAAAATGGCAAGTTTGCTCGATTGTAACTTCTTACTGAGAGGTTTTAAGGGCATAATGTGCTACCAAAAAATGTTCAGCTACTTCGGCTCTACAAAATGAGCACCATAATGATGGTATACTGGCACTTTTATTTTTCGCGTTTTCACTGAACTCGATGAAAAAAACACCTAGACCACGATGGAATTTGGTGCCCAATAGCTTAAAATGATCAGGGGTGTATCCCCAGTCTACTTGCAAAAGAATTTTGCTCGCACTTTATCTGCTCAATATTTCACTATAACACGTGGACAAAAAATGGTCAAAATGTGAGAGTAGTTTTATTCGATAGAGCTCGAGATTTTGGTCGGTGTGCAAAATTTTGGGGCATTTTGACCACTTGAAAGGGTAAAAAACGCCTAAAAAACAAGTTAAAGACCAAAATGACGGGAGTGAGCCCCCGGAGCGAAAAGCGGACATATGACGAAATCACGTTGCTAATCGCGTAGAGGGTCGAAAATAACCCCTAAAGCCAACTTTTCAGAGATTTCAGCCTTTTCGTATGTTCCATCAACTTGTTGATCCTTACGCGAACGGCCTCATATGACCATTATACAGAAAAAAAGAAAACACTGAAAATTTTAAACAGTCGAGGCGGGAACGAGCGAATGAGAGAGCCGAGCAAGATACAAACTACAAATGCATTTCGTACTTTGCACTTCCTTGTTGTTTCCACTCTCTCCCTTCGCATTCTCTCTTTTATCTTTATTTTCTGTTCATAATCAGTGTATTATCATCTAGCAACCTCCACCATGCAGTCCTCTCGTGTTGGCCACTTCACAAGGCTTCTGTCGACGTCACGACAGCGATTAGCTGATATCGAGGTATGCTAAATGTCTGATTGTATCCTGTTTCACTTTCAATTACAGGTCTCGGAAGCCAGTCCGTACGTCTACCATGTCAAGCTCAACAAGCCGAAGAAGAGAAACACCTTTACGATGGATTTGTGGAAGTGAGTGATTGACGCAAATATGCACACAACACAAATGCCAATGGTAATGATGTTGAAGGGAATCACGCAAGATCTTTGACGATCTATCTGTGAATCCCAAGTGTCGATCCATCGTCGTCTCTGGAGAGGGCAAGTCATTCTGTGCCGGAATCGATCTTCAAGAGGGATTCGGGGTTCGGCCTTCTACTGTTGATTGTACAATCTCGCATCACATAAAATATCAATTGATAATAATTTCAGCAGCTAATGGAGATGTTCGAGAACGATCAATTGGATGCAGCCAGAAAGGGTCGATTCATGAGGGAATTCATCGCCACTGCACAGGATGGATACACCGCTCTTGAGGTACGTATGTAGTCTGTGCTATTCATGGTATAGATGTGCGGTGCGCCTGTTTGATACAGATACAGGATCAATATCTAAACTTTATTGAGGTGAAATCTTTGGTCGCTATTGAATTTCATTCAGCCTTCACATATCATGACAAACATTCTTCAAATAATTTCTGTCTGATCGTTTGTTCTTGACCATGTGAATTTCTCCTAGATCATGAGTTTTCTGAAACAGAATAGCATAAAAGTTCGGGCCATAGATTAATTAGACCTTCGGTTCGCCTTCCTTATAGTAATATTCAGCGGGAATATCGACGCGCAAGTGTACCTCACAACTCTTTTTATCACACCTACAAATGAGCATGTAATTGTGGTTAATGAGTTAATACAACATCATTCCTCGATTACTGCATTGCGTGAATGATCCTGCACCACTTCTCCAACACGGAATTCTTATCTCGAGAAAGAATTCGTGTCCCCAATACTGCAATCATATTTCGATAAGCAGTTTCCTAACGAGAACAGTAGAATAGTAACTGTGATCTTATTGAATTAACAGTCGCGCACCTCATTGTGCCCTCCGCTTATCTCGAATTTCCCTCTTTTATCACTAGTCGTTGCGTTGAGCTGATCATTCGATCCGACTGGAGTAAGCAGATTTCATATTCATAGTGAGATAGTTGATGCTCACTTGTGTCATATTCCATGAGTCTGATATCTTGATATGATACACTTGAATTGGAATTGGTGGAAACATTTCCACACACTAGTTTCCCTTTGAGATGCACCTGAACTTTGTCGCCCTTGTCTAACTTTCGAGCATGTAGTGAGTGAGCGCGAGTATCCTAGAGATACACGCAATAGTATTATTTTGAAAACGTGCATATTGAAAGTAAGCAGATGTGGTGGGGAGAAGAATAGCGAAGAGGAGACAACCAAACAACATGAGTGAGAAGAGAAAGAATGAAGGCAGTTTCGTATTTCGATTGAAATGATATGTTCTATAAGGGTGATTTTTCTTTTGAAGAATTTGAGAATTAAGAATGTTTTGGCTCACAAGTATCAGTGCAACGATGTTTATATTTGAATCTGTATTTAATGCATGGACTTTATTTGCTTAGAGACACATGCTGTAGCTAGAGTACTTCTTATTTTTCAATATGTCCGAGAGATTAATATCACCGAGGTAGAGGGTTTTCTGAAAAGTTTGGAAATAGGAATATTGAATTTGCTTAAACGGGAAAGATCTTTCATTACCAGGCCTTGTCCTTCTTCAGTCTTATTTTCTTCCGGGACTTCGATTCTAACGTAATATTCACAATTAGAGTTATCGCACCTGAAATTATGAATGGAGATCAATTGTGGGCGTCGTTTGCGTTCTTTTGTGGGCTTTTGTTAGCCCATTTGCGCGTGCCCGTGTAAAGGTTTTTTTTAAAAAACGGACATGGTTGCTCTATCGTCGCATCTCTCAATTGCTTTTCCCCAGCAAGGAACTTTGATCTCGACGAAGAATTCATTATTCCACCTCTGAAACGATATAGACGTTATCTGTTTATTCTATGTGGAAGTGAAACCTCGTCAGAAGTACCATAGATTTCAAACTCTCCTCCCGATGTTGTCTTTGTCCTGTTCAAGTCATCGTCTTCAACTGAACATTTTTGAGTTTGTATTTTTGACAGACGAGATTTAGAACTCACCACAACAATCGTATTCCCTCATTTGGATAAGGACGTCTGAGAGAAGAGCTTTCGCCGTTTCTTTCAGATATGGTGTTGAATCACATATCACGGTGCCCATAACATGCACCTGTTTAGGATACGATAGGTATTGAGAAAAATTGGAAGAGGAACTAACATTCTCAATTACGGCTTCCGCCGATGTCGCCAACAAGAGAAGACCGATGAGTAGCATAGAAGAAAGTGGAAATGAAAAGTTATTTATCTCATTTTCCATTCCATTTACGGACAATGAAACGATGAAACAATGAGAAAATAGGTTGTATACGACATAGATAGTGTGGTGTTAAAATCTCGGAAAAGTTGTTGAAAAAGTTGAAAGTAGTGTTAATTTTTCGATGGAAAAGTTGCGAGATTTGAATTGCTTGTCCGTTTTCGCTTATTTCCCACTTCCCAGTGAACCTATCGACTTTAAAATGGATCAATTCAGTAATGTGATGACAAGTCGACCGATTTTGGTGTCATCTGGTCACGGAGAACTGAGATAAGGAAAAGCGCGGGAATTCAAATTTCGCAACTTTTCCATCAAAAAATTAACACTATTTTCAACTTTCCCAGCAACTTTTCCGAGATTTTAACACCACATAATTAGTTTATCTTGTTTTTTAATCTTAGGGGCATGTGCTGTATCTTTTCTTTGCCTTTGATTGTGCAACGTTGAAGTCCATAAGGCGTAGTGTTTTCTGAATGGTGAAGATATTAACGGTAGTTTGTGGACTACCTGCCTACCTTGGTCTCATCTGCTTCGTAGTGGTAATCTCTCGTTACAACTATAATGATGTGGTATTCGCACGAAGGATTCTTGCACCTTCAATGGTGAATTACACTCGTAGAAATGAGAGAGATAGACTGACATGGCTGCCTTGCTGTCACATTTCTGAATCTCCATTGCTGAGCAGGGCAATGTGATCTCGATGAAGTATGTCGTCCCAAGGAACTGAAATAGGTCCATTTATTGTGAGGAATACGTGGAAACCTCGGTAGAATATCCAGTGACATCGAACTCTCCTTCCTTCGTCGATTTAGTACTTCCCATTAGATAATCGTTTCTAGCTGCGAGATAGTTATTACTTGTGGAGATGAGTAGACGTAGGAGGGAGGACTCACACCATATATGCTCCTGCCACAATTTAACAGACACGTTTGAGAGAAGAAGCAACGAGTGACCATTCATCGATGAACATACCAATGTTCCCTCTACGTTTGCCTGTTTTGGGTACTGTATATTTGGGATTACGGTAAAAAAAAAACAGACATAGATATCACTCCACGGCCATGCTTGAGTTGACGTCACCAGCAAGAGTAATCCAATTAGCAGCATGGAAGAGGGTGATGGATCTCTTGAAGGTTATGAGAGGGAACGAATAGGATATAGAAATTCAATATCTGAATGTGAGGAAGAAAGGAAGGAGGGAATGTAGCAATCCTTTTGTAGAATTGAGATATAGTTCGTGGGAAAATTTGCCGTTGTTCTAATTGCAGCTGAGAATGTATCAGATGAGAAGGTTAGCACAATTGTTGAAGCAAATACAGTTCCTGCATCATTTCGAAAGATTAGAATAGGCCAAATTCAGAGATGCTACAAGCCGATCATCGCAGCTGTTCACTCTCACTGCATCGGAGCGGGAATCGATCTGATCACTGCCTGTGATATCAGATTGGCCGCCAAGGATGCCGTATTCTCCATCAAGGTAGGGTGTACTGTAGTGTATTCCATCTCTACTCTGATGGGTGTGCTTCCCTCAGGAAGTGGACGTTGGCCTGGCAGCAGACGTGGGAACACTCGCGAGAATCCAGAAGGTCGTCGGCAATGATTCCATCACCAGAGAACTCGCACTCACTGCAAGGAACTTTGGTGCAGACGAAGCACTCAGCTACGGTATAGATACAATATCCAGAATGATCAGATATTGATTGACTATTCTCAGGTCTCATCTCAAGAATCTACCCTGATCAGGCAGCTACTGTAGCTGCAGCACTCGAAATGGCTGCAACTATTGCTGCCAAGAGTCCCATCGCTGTCCAGGTAATTCGTTTTGATGGCATGACTTATTGATCGACCGTATCTCAGGGCACGAAGGTCAATCTGAACTACGGTAGAGACCACACAGTGAAGGAGTCTCTCGATTACATCCTTGCATGGAATATGTCTCAATTGAACACTGAGGATCTGATGAAGAGTGCTATGGCTGCGATGACTAAAGAGAAGGCAGAGTTCAATGATGTGTAGAGTACGGTAGATAGATTACGGTAGATTACTGTATATATTGAGCCATTCACTAACGAGTTGTACGTATTGGAATAAACGTGGTTATTTATATATTTGTGTATGAGTTGTGTTTTCCCGTTAAACACGGAACTGCAAATATCTACACAACCGAGGTTCTTGTTGTTCTGCCCCTAGAGTCTAGGGACCATAGCTATAGTGATTTGCATATGTACTTGCCCACTTTACATAAATCGAACTACCAAGACTTAGCGAGAACAAGGGGAGGGGCGTCAGCATGGTGTCTAGTTCCTACTGGGTTTGAACTATAAAATTATTGAGTTCATTAGATCGTGCACCTTACTTGTCTGTGTACCTGTAGTGTATTGTATTGTGTGAACCTGTGCCCCTCTGCTCCCTCTTCTCACCCTGCGTCTCCCTCTCTCCCTATGTTCCAATCTAGGTACTGATTAGACTACAAACTATGCAGTACCCTCGCACACGCTGTCCATATCTTCCCTCCCTTGTTTTGCAAGTCCCCCTTCACCCACTCTGCTCTCCTTTGATTTGTTACTATGTCTTCTAATACGTAAGTGTGATAACTTTATGTTCTGCTGCATTCTATGAATGTGAACTCTTCCAGTAGTTTCCGTGGGAAGACCGTAATCATCACTGGCGCATCGAGAGGCATTGGGAAAAGTATCGGGTTGAGATTGGCCAAGGTTTGTTTGTTCCTTCTTATTTGTGAGTACCTGCTGTACTGGTGAGCTTTCGTTGCAGGATGGGGCGAACATTGTCATCGCGGCGAAGACTGCCACTCCCCATCCCAAACTACCCGGAACCATCTACACTGCTGCTGAGGAGATGGAGAAGGTGAGAGAGAGGAGAGGGAAGGGAGAAGGAGATCCCTGTCTAGGCAGGAGGGAAGGCACTCGCGTGTGTGGTCGACGTGAGAGATCAAGCATCCATCCAGAAGTGCATCGATGAGACTATCGCCAAGTGAGTTGTCAGAGTGACCAGAGGAAGAAGTTTCACCTTCGTTCATTGCAGGTTCGGAGGGATCGACATTCTCGTGAACAATGCATCTGCCATCGCCCTGACTAGTGAGTGGACTCATCTACTTCATCATCATAATGCATTCCACTGCAGACACAGAAGAGACGGATATGAAGAGATACGATCTCATGCACAGTATCAACACGAGAGGAACCTATCTATTGTTAGTACTTCTACATTTATAGAAAAAGAGTTTGTCCATTTTACTTTGGGCTATATATTTTTGAACTGATACAATGGTGAGCAAGGTAAACACCAATCAGCGAAAGGCATTGCTCATTCAGCACAAAGCTGTGTCTTCCCCATCTGCGTGCTTCTGCCTCTCGTGGTCGCAATCCGCACATCCTCAATATCTCCCCTCCTCTCGCGATGGAACCACAGTACTTCGCTGGCCACGTCGCCTACACTATGGCCAAGTTAGTGAAATGAGAGAAAGGATTGAGAAGTTTTGCGAAAATTATTAGTTCATGAATTGATTAGAAACTGTTGTCTCTTCCAGAATCGGGATGTCGATGTGTGTACTCGGAATGGCAGAGGAATTCAAGCAGGAAGGAATCGCAGTCAACGCACTCTGGCCACTCACCAGTGAGTTATCCGAGATATATCGGTTGATCGATGGAGTGGGAAGAGATGGGTACGGTAATGTGAAACTTGCAGTGATTTGGACTGCAGCAGCAGATATGTTGATGGGAGAAGGAAAGGGAGAGGGAAGTAGACATCCTGAGATTATGAGTGATGCCGCCCATGTTATACTGGGAAAGAACAGTAAGAGGTGAGTAGAGGAGAATTGACGTTTCACTAGTGATCTAACGTTAAACTCGTTCCGTTCACAATGTACTTTTAAAAAAAAGTATTATTCAGCTACACTGGTAACTTTGCCATTGATGAGGATGTTATGAGAGCGGAAGGAGTGACTGATATCGACAAGTACGATGTCCATCCTGGTAAGGGATTACATTTGACGACGATGATCAACCGAATTCAATGCATGCAATGTTTAATTAGCAGGAGAGTATCTCATTCCCGACTTCATGATCGACCCTTCGAAGTACCCTGTGTTCAACAACCGATCCAAGCTGTAATCTACTTGTCTGAACATTGTAGACTTGCATTGTATTCATTGATTGTTCTCCCATGTTTCATCCGAGAGGACTTTGTACTTTTCACTTTGAGATATCGATAAAAAGATAAGAATTGAGACCTCGTGGTCTCGCTCACCTCAAAAGCTGTTCAACTCGGCGTGTGTACCTTCATCCATCCTCTTTCATTTACAATGTGTAGTTACAACGCTAATAATTCCAGAGGGTGAAATACTTGGATTGAATCATCAAGATGCACAACGTTGGGTTAGTTACTTTTCCTTCTCTGATCTCACAAGTAAGGAACTATTGCAGTAAATTCGCTGGTCGCACTGCCCTAATCACTGGAGCCTCCAGAGGAATTGGTAAGAGATTATTGCGGATGAAGAGAGAAATGATTAGAGGATGTGATAAGCAAAGTACTATTTCCAGGGAAAACGATCGCCCTCAAGCTTGCCAAGGTAGTGTTACGTTTCACTTCAAATCAATCCGAATCTGATTAATAATAGCGGGAGTAATTCAATAAATTGAACCATTCTAATCAGGATGGGGCGAACATTGTCATCGCAGCGAAGACTGCCATTCCTCATGCCAAACTACCTGGAACCATCTACACTGCCGCTGAAGAGATCGAGAAGGTTGAGTTGATATCCGTAATCAGGAATAACGGTAATCGTTTAGGCTGGTGGCAAGGCCCTTCCCATTGTGGTTGATGTGAGAGACGAGGCGAATGTTCAAGACTGCGTAGAATCTGCTGTCAAGAAGTATCCATTCTCATTTCTGACTCTCCCTAATCGATGGAATGATGCGCAGGCTCGGTGGCATCGACATCCTCATCAATAATGCGTCCGCCATCTCGATGACCGGTGAGAATGCGTCTGATCTATCCAATGATCTTTGATCTGTGCAGGAACTCTGGACACGGATATGAAGAGATACGATCTAATGCACAGCATCAACACGAGAGGAACTTTCCTCATGTAATCGTTCTTTTTCTAATCCATTCTTACCTTCACCTCTACAGGTCTAAAACGTGCATTCCCTATCTGAAACAGGGCAAGAATCCCCACATTCTCAACATCTCTCCTCCTCTTCTCATGGAACCCATTTGGTGAGTGGTGTAGATGCGAGATTGAAACGTATTCGATGCTAACACAGGTTCGCGAATCACGTCGCATATACTATGGCCAAGTGAGTGAGAGTATTTTAGTGATGGGAGTGGGGCAGGGCAAGCGATCAATCAATTGGGGATATTCAGATTCGGAATGTCCATGTGTGTGCTGGGAATGCACGAGGAACTTCGTCCCGATAGAATTGCGGTGAACGCACTCTGGCCACTCACTGGTCCGCTACTCTGTTATCACTTGTATTTATGCATTTCATAAAATCGAAAAGCCGTTGTTGATTTTGAAGACAAACGGAATAATATTCAAGTTTGGGACTGAGCCTGGATTGTGTGTGTGCAATGGACTGATCCCTTGTTCTTTCAGCCATACAGACTGCAGCTTTGGAGTTAATCACGCATGGAGAGGGATCTCCCGGTGCGAGAAAGCCAGAGATTATGGCTGATGCTGCTTATGCTGTTCTCAGTAAGAAATCCTCTGAGTAAGAACTATCTAGAGTAGGGAAGGAGTGCGAGACTACTCTATTCAGATACACTGGTAACTTCGCCATCGATGAGGATGTTCTGAGGGCAGAAGGAGTGACCAACTTCGATCAATACGCAGTCGATCCCAGTCAGTACCGTACTCTGTCTAAAGTATAAACGATCGATCACAGGTGCTCCACTCACTCCCGATTTATTCATTCCCGGTGGTGCTTACGATCAACTCTTTAATCAGAAGAAAGGAAGAACGGTGAGCATATAGATCAACGATCGAAATGAAGAGTGTATTTGCAGGCCTCTCGTGATTCGATCAACAAGGAATTGGTGAAGGGAGAAATCGTAGATGTTATCACGAAGATGAAGGGACTTCTCTCTCCCGAATTGGTTCAGAACATCAATGCTACTTTCGATTTTGAGCTATCCGGTGGGAATAGTATAATTCCAGTTTAGATTGATAACGGTTTTCCAGAGTCGACCGGAGCCGACAAAATTTTCCTCGATCTCAAGAATGGATCGGGAGCCATTGGAGAAGGACTCACTCCCGGAGGTATACTGTAGATCGAAAAAGTAACTGATGTGAGTGATTCTATTCAGGAGCCGATGTTCTCTTCAAATGCACGGCAACTGACTTCATCAAGATGTTCAGTGGAAAGCTCTCGCCCACAACTGCATTCATGACCAAGAAACTGGTTATCAAGGTAATCTATGGATGGGAAGACACGGTAGTGGGAGTGAATATTACAGGGAAGTATCCCCAAGGCGGTGAAGCTCGAGAACTTGATGAAGAAGATGAAGAAGTGAAAACGATGATCTCCTCCCAATTGACTTTCTTGGTAACGAACAATGTAAAAAACGATAATTTGTGATTAGGGTTGTAGATGAATGTTTGTATCAAAGCATAAATGTATGAACGTGTAGTATTTTACAAGATGACATGATAAATCGTTGTTACTCGTGATCCATCGAAGAGTCTTCTCCAAGAGGTACGGTATCGGGAAGAGTTTCTGATTCATTGTTGAGAGAAGCATCATCTGTCTCCGAATTTCCACTCTCAGCAGTGAACTCGTTCTCCTTGTCCTGAGATATCAATTAGAAAGATACGATGTATAACCGCTCACCTCATCTCCCTCTTCTTCGGTTTCTTCCTCCTCTGTTTCGATATCGAGGCCTCCATCATCTAAAAATACATTAGTAATGCATCGTGAATCATTGGGAGATACCTTCAGCCTCCTCCGTATCTTCAGTTTCTTCCACAGTTTCCTCTGTCTCTTCAGCAGTTTCTTCTCCATCTCCTACTGTCTCTGCACTCTCCTCTCCCTCTGCAGTAGGTTTCGATCTCTCCACCTTTTCGAACTCTGGCCAATCTTCGAGAGCACCTTGTAGAAGTTCGAAGACGGGAGATTGCTTGATCACAGTGTCTGTAATGAGGATGAACGATATGAAAATTGTGTCTACGCTGTCACCAATACCGAAGAATTCGGAACGATGAAATGCTTACTGATGTCTTTAGTCTGTATGGTCTTCCTCTTATCGAGAACAGCTTGTGTGAATGCAGCCTTAGCGAGGAGGCAAATGAAGGCTTCCGTGCCCTTGGCCATCAACTTGACAGCCTCTGCATTGATCATGTGGACGTTCGGATCAATCTGACAATGAAACGTTTGATCATTCGGAAGAATGCATTCGAATGTAGATTAAACTTACTTTGGCGATTTTCTTCACCTTCGAGAGGGGGAGACGAGTCTGAACGAGGTCATCGAACTGATTCGCGGTCTCTTGAGAATCCGTCTGACTGGACATCTTCTGGATGGTGAGACTGTGCAGAGTACAGCAAGCGAAGGCAATTATCGATCGATAGGGTTGCTCGAATCAAAAATTTTCCCGCACAAAATTCGATTGTTAACTGATTTATTATTTTATTTTATTTTTAAAAGTTCAATCGGTTTTTACATCATCTAAAAAAATATTTCTACCACTTTATCATTCCAATTGCTTAAACATATATTAAAGTCAAATCTAAGATTGATGAACAAAATTTCGAGGTCCGTGAAGTCTTACTTACGTGTTAGCTCCACTCGACTTACCGTATCCCGGCCCCGACTTCCAGAATGATCGTCCGCATTCATCTTGTTTCTCCGGCTTTCTTGGGGTTTTTCGCTGCGCCATCTCGGTTAATTCATATCAGATTTTCTCGGTTTTCATCTGGCTGTCACATGTATCGCCTGTTTCATCTATAAATGATATTGGACGTGGATACTGCGTTTTTAACAAAATTTAAAGTTGGATTAATTAGACAGCAAGATGATGGGTGCTGGCGGTCAACCGATCATCGTGCTCAGCCAGGGCACTAAGCGTGAGAGCGGACATCATGTCCAGATCGGAAACATCACGGCTTGCAAGGTAAGATCGTCGAGATTTATATTCGAATACTCAGTAGAACTTTCATACCCACACATCTCTGCATATTTCTTTAGACTATTGCCGATGTCATCCGTACTTCTCTCGGTCCTCGTGCCATGCTTAAGATGCTCATGGACCCCATGGGAGGAATCGTCATGACCAATGACGGAAATGCTATCCTCAGAGAGATCACGGTCAGTTACAAACTTACTATAGTGTACTTTTACAAACAAAAACAAACTACTCCTTTGTTTTTGCAATTAGATCAAACATAAATTGACTTAATTGTTAGGTCAAACACCCGGCTGCGAAGTCGATGATTGACATCGCTCGTACTCAGGATGAGGAAACTGGAGATGGTAAGATTTTTATGTCTAAATGTTGGTTCTTTAGAGGTTACTCTGTGTTTGCAGGGTAATATTATTTCAACTTAATAATGCGAAATAGTCTGAAAAGTAAGTTACCAGCTGTAACAAAGTAATTTACCTTTTTCCACAATAAGTAAACTATTTACAAGTGACTAACTTTTCACGTCCAAAATTGGTAATGTTGAAATAATGTTATTGTTAGGTTATCTTGATTCTCTCAGTAACCATGAAGTATGTTGCTCTCAGCTTACAAACCCAGAGTAAGTACAAAGTAGCATTGTTGTAAGGTACAAGGTAAAATACTTTGCAACAGCTGGAAACTTGCTCTACTAATTGAAGTAATATTACCCTACAATCATAGGTGTCCAAGCCGGCGGCGTGCGCAGTGACGGGCATGCCCTTCACTGCGCACCCCATGAACCCCTATTCATGGTCCAAAAATTGGGGCCATACCCGTCGCGTCTCGAGTGCATCGACTCTTGAAGGGACCGACTCGACGGGTATCCGTGCGTCCGCACAGGGCGCCTCAAACTGTGCTCGCCCAAGTCGTGGCCTTCAAGAGTCGATGCACTCGAGACGCGACGGGTATGGCCCCCAATTTTTGGACCATGACCCCCTATTCATGGGGTGCGCAGTGACGGGCATGATTTCATGCCCGTCACTGCGCAAAAAGGTCACTCGCCGCCAGACCTGGACAGGTATGCCTACAATCACAGTGTATGTCGTTCATTTCTTTCATATATATAATTCCTCACAATTATGTATGTAGGTACGACCTCCGTAATCGTGCTCGCTGGAGAGGTTATGTCGCAGGCTCAGCAATTCCTCGAGCAGAAGATCCATCCTACCATCATCATCCAGGTATCCATCCTTATTTAT
Organism: Pristionchus japonicus; assembly: GCA_900490845.1. Lineage (NCBI taxonomy): Eukaryota > Metazoa > Nematoda > Chromadorea > Rhabditida > Neodiplogasteridae > Pristionchus > Pristionchus japonicus. The sequence continues at coordinate 120,597 of LS520802.1, read as the reverse complement.
GCCAAGGTTTTAAATAATTGTTGCCTTCTTTGATAATACATTAATTGTTAAGGCGTACCGTGCTGCTCTTGAGGACGCGATCAAACTCGCAGAGGAGAAGTTCTCTCGTCTCATTGATATCAACAATGATGAGGAGGTATGAGAAATCTTGCCAAGGAAGTGGTGCACCCCGTTTATCTGACTATTATAGATCAAGACCGTTGTTCGTTCGTGCCTCGGCACTAAGATGATCTCCAAGTGGATGGATCTGGCTGTTGATATCGCCCTCAACGCTGTCAAGACCATCAGAGTCGATAAGGTATTGTCATTGCCATTATAATACTCTTTGTTTTTAATTTTTAATTTGAGTTATTTAGTAACATTTGACGCGGTCACAGTGAATATTTGTTCAGGGAGGAATCAACGAGATCGACATCAAGAGATACTGCCGTATCGAGAAGATTCCCGGAGGAATGATCGAGGATTGCAAGGTCATCAAGGGAGTCATCCTCAATAAGGACGTCGTCCATGCTAAGGTCAGCGGATATGTTCATTTCTCAATTTCTACCAATATCTGAAATTACTTCGTAGATTTTAATGGAAAGCGATAATAAACTCGATTTAACGTGCAGATGCGTCGTCGTATCGAGAATCCCCGTGTGGTTCTCCTCGATTGCAATCTGGAGTACAAGAAGGGAGAGTCACAGACCAGTCTGGAGATCGTCCGTGAGGAGGATATCAGCAAGATCCTCGAGCAGGTATTACTTCACACGAATTGAAACTCGAACATTCAAAAGCCTGCTGCTTCCTTCTAAAACGCACTGCTAGTACTTCAATTTCTTTATCTATACACTTCTCATTGAAGGAGGAGATTGCCATCCGCAAGCAGTGCGACGAGATTATCGCCGTCAAGCCCGATCTCGTATTCACTGAGAAGGGTGAGTGGGCATCAGTTATTGAGTTGCATTCGATTGCCTAATTCTCTTAATTTTGTGTGACTTTTCCATTCAGGTGTCTCTGACCTCGCTCAGCACTTCCTTCTCAAGGCTGGAATCACCGTTCTCAGAAGACTCAAGAAGACCGACAACAACAGACTAGCCAGGTCAGTTCTTGATTGCAATTGTCCTTAGTTGGTATCGGAAGAATCAAAGAAGCTCTACGAATGAGATTTTTTTCAGAGTATGCAATGCCCGTATCGTGAATGACTCGTGTGATCTGAGAGAGGAAGACGTCGGAACGGGAGCTGATCTGTTCGAGATCACCAAGATCGGAGACGAGTTCGTTTTCTTCTTTTTTCTATTTTTAATAATATCATCGTTTTTTTCATCGCTCCCTGTGCAGGTACTACACGTACGTGACTTCCTCTAAGACGACAGCTTGCACCGTCGTTCTCCGCGGTCCCAGCAAGGATGTCATCAATGAGGTCGAGAGAAACCTCCAGGTAAGCACACATTATGAAGATACTCAAAAAATATATTATAATCGGAGCTCGATTTTGTAGCTTTCATATTTCGGTTATACGTTTGATTAAAACTGTGTCCCTCAGGATGCCCTCCACGTGGTTCGCAACGTCTTCCTCAATCCCCGTCTCGTTCCTGGAGGAGGAGCACTCGAAATGGCACTCGCCCATGTATGATTATATCGTCTTTTTGACACTTAAGTTTAATCAATTCTTATTCGTATCTTTCGCAGGCTCTTGTCGAGAAGGGCAAGTCCATCGAGGGAGTCCGTCAGTTCCCCTACAAGGCCGTCGCCAGATCACTTGAGGTATCCATCATTCCCTTTTCAATATGTTATTATCTCCGTTGTTTCTCCGTAAGTCGTACGATCTACTCCCTCTCTCCTCAGGTGATTCCGCGTACTCTGGTGCAGAACTGCGGTGGATCGACGATTCGTCAATTGACGGCCCTCCGTGCGAAGCATGCCCAGTCTGGAGACAACTGGACGTGGGGAATCGATGGATGCTCCGGAAAATTGGTGAGGAATTTACCATTCTCAGTTGTTTAATCACATTGTTGATGAATGCTGACACTGTCCATTACAGGTAGACATGAAGGAGCTCGGAATCTGGGATCCCCTCAGTGTCAGAATCCAGGTTGGTCATTCATCCTCTCTCACTTCTTTGCTGCTCACCAATGAATATCCTTCTAAATGCCTCTCTCCTCAGGTGTTGAAGACAGCAGTGGAGACCTCCGTGATGCTTCTCCGTATCGATGATATCGTCTCTGGTGAGTAGAAGATTGTTGAAGTATTCGAGAAGCCGTGAACAGTTGAAGATCACTTCGAATGCTCTTCCCTTTTCAGGCACAAAGAAGGCGAGTGGAGGTGATGGACCCGTGAAGGAGATGCCTATGTAAGATGGTTACGTCTCGATCTCTCTGTCTCCTAATCGATAATTGATCTACACTCTCTTCTCAACTTGCATCATCCCTATGTAATCACTTTGCTAGCTTTCACATACTTCGATGCTCTTACGCTACAACTTCTGATCTTTTCATTCGCTGTTTTCTTATAAAATGAATTGTTTGTTACAGTAATGTTGTTTGTTTGTGATGCTTCTCGTTGATCTTTGATCTGTGACTTGGTTCTCAGCTCTCTCGCCCTTTAATGATATTTTGTCCGCGTGATCCACCCTTGTTTGTCAGAGTGAAGTGATAAAAATTTAAAAGCTTATTAATTTATTAGAACATGCATTTGAGTACAGATGTCGGCGGATAAGTACAGGTATGGTCTCAAAGACTGGAAAAAATATTATGATTTTCTAGGTACTCGTAGATAACAAAGTTGCATTCTTCAAATGAAAATGAACAATAAATACAGATAGCCACAGTGATTGCTCTGCTGTCTACACTTTGTGCAGTAGATGTCTCCTCTTCTTAACCGCTTCTTCTATCCTCTCGTATTCAATCCTCTTAGCACATTCAATGATATGAGTGTGTAGATCGAGAGTCGTCTCGAATCCTTCCATTCCACATCCAGTGCATGCATCGATACACTCCCTCACTACACGTTTAGATCGACGAGATGAGAAATCGAACTCGGCTGGGGCATTCCCGCTGTCGTTTATCTGAGAAATAGCAGGTCATTCTCGAGAGTAATCGAGTAGCTATAGATAAGGGATATATACTCACAAGTACGGGAATCGGATTGGGTAGTACTTTTCTGCATGGATTAATATCCTCTCCCTTCTCATTGATGGATGGATTGAGATGGGAATCATAATCATCGAAGGAAGCGAAGAGACGACCACACGGAGGGCAGAAGTGACCATCTCGACGACCTGCAATACAATCTCTCTCCCCCCCCCTCTCTCTCTCCTCCCCTCATTCCTCTCTCCCTCAATGGTCGTGTGTGGTGAGTGTGGGAGTTGTCTACAGGCCGAACCAGCCATCTATGCCGCCCGTCGACTGTGGCACGAGGTACTCCCCCCTCCCCCTCCCCCCCTCCCTCCCCTCTCTCTCTCTCCCTCTACCGTACTCCTCTCAGGGTCACTTCCGTTGTCGTGGCTGCACTCGCATCATCCACGAGGATGAACAGTATGCACTCGTAGTCGATGAGAATGCGTGTCCCCATGAGGTACGGTAGTTTCCGTAACCATGCAGGAGAAGGGAAGATCCACTCAGGAGACAAAGATCGAGCCTCACTCGTTGTGTCGCAAGTGCTTCGAGCATCGTAGCTCCGTCAAGTGTCACGGTGGGTCCCCCCCCCTCTTCCATCGTCTCCTCCTCTCAGGCTGCCATCGTGGCATCGTCTCTACTCGGTACGTGGAGGCCGATGGACGAATGTGGCACTCGTACTGTTTCGTGTGTGCCTTCTGCCAGTTGGTGCGTCCCTTGAGTGCATCTCCCTCTTTCTGTCTTCTCCCAATGGTCGTCTTCTACAGGAAGTGGGTGATTCGTACGTGCACGATGAGGATGGCCGTCCCCTCCACAAAGTGTGCTTCCTCGATCGAGCAATGAAGGCTGCGATCGTTGATGAGGGAGCGAGACTACCCATCTGATCCCCCCCCCCTCTCCGATCGTATCCCCCACTCAAGGGATGTCATTCAAAACGAGCTTATACAAATATCCTAGTCCAGATGAGTAATAAACAATCATGAACTGACCTCTGCCCATTCTTCGTTTGGATACGATTGGGATTGATCTCTTCTCGAATACTTGATCAGAAGGGAGGGAGAAGAATGAGGAACGAGCAGGGGCTAATAATCGCATGACCAGTTCACTGCAATTATTGTTCATCAGTTAATAGTTCATCATCAATAATATCATAGTTAGAGAGTACAGTACCTGAGTGTGGGAACGGATCTTCCAGTAGATGGTGGCAATGGTACTCGCGACTTATTCGGCTGAATCAATCGATAAACCTCAACTATCGTAATCTGCACTTACATCATTGTAGTGGATATCATACATGATCACATTCTGAGGACGAGCGAATCTTTCGAGAATTCCCATTCCATCTCTCATTCTATTTCGACCTCCCATTGCGAGTAGATCCTCATCTGAATCAACCCATCTCTCCCTTCTTATCTACCGTACTCCTCACCAATCTCATCATCTCCAAGAGTGTTCAACTCTGCACAAGCCCCTGCTCCCGTCCCTCTCCAGAAATGGATGTTCCTGATGGTGCAATCGTGATTGGTGATTGTGGAGATGAATCGAGTTGCCAATCCACAACGAGGACAGTGAAGGGGAGGAATACGGGGCTGAAAGGAGGGATGGGCATCGATCGATAATTGGATGAGATACAGTACCTTGACATCCAAAAGGATGTACTTCCTCCTGATGAGATTGAGTGCCTTTCTCTTCAGTAGTTTCCGTCTGTTCTTGTGCCCTCTGAATTTATCGTGTGAAATGGCGGGGATTTGAGTGAGTCTCTTCGAGGGAGGGAGACACTTCACACTAATTGAATAGTCACTTCCTCTCTCTATTCACACTTCTCCCTCAAGACGATAACTTGGAGATATCACTAGTCTCTACTCTAATTCAGTCTTATTCACATGTTTTCAATCAGTTAGATCATTTAGTCTCGTCTATTCCGCGTGAGTCTCTCACTCACTCCCAGTGTAATGCTGTCTCTCTTTCTATGATTCAATACTTCCCCTCAAACCACTTACGATTCCTTTCTGATACCTACTATCGGGTTTCCATCTACTCTTTTCGTGTTGTGTTCCAATACTTCTCTATATCTAAAGATCAAAGACCAACCTCAGAAGTGGAACTCGGAAGGAGGGGTGTATGTGCTTGCGGTACTTGTGAGGAAGTTGGGATAGTCGCATCGTTGCGATCGATAATCGATCGATGGCTCGTCAGATACTGTATTCACTGTTATTGATCCTCCTCGTATGTGTGCCTCTATTGGAGAGTAGAGGAGGAAGAAGAGGAGGAAAGGGAAAGGGAAAGAGCAATCTGCAATTCGCACAGGTTAGAATACTATTCAGATTATGAAAGTGATACTATCAATAATTGAAGGTGGCTGAATTCTCACTCATTCACACAACACTAGCGGACAATAGGGTAAGTGATGAGAGGATGGAGGAAGAGAGAGGGAAGCCAGAGGGGATGGGTAATATCGATTGGTTTCCTCATTGCAGAGTGCTCACATCGTTACGGGATCGCATTTCTCACAGATGTTCAGGTGAAATTAAACTTGCTAGAGTAGAGAGCAATCCCCACTCCAGATTGGGTTACAAGTTGGTTCTGATTTGCAAGGCGAAGGGAACCCCGAGACCGACTATCAAATGGTACAAGGAAGGAGCGGAAATGCAGCCAAAGAACAATGTCCATGTGAGTAGCAGTTGGCAACTGTACCATCAGGTTCAGATATAACCAATTGATAAAGAAAATACACTCTTTGATCTACCGTAACCATCCCTCCCAATTACAGTACTATGAGAAGCCAATCAATGAGAATATGATCTGGAGCAAGTTAGAGGTCGATCCAGCGACTATGGGAGATCAAGGAGTCTATGCATGTGTCGCGAATAATGAGTACGGAGTCATGGCGAAGAATTTCAAAGCGGAATATGGATACTGAGAATAAACGTTTGATACGATCATTCACACACCGGGAAATGTTACATTGCACACCTAACCCATGTTTATTTTATCTGCAAGAATAATTTGCCGGAAACTAATCAAATAAAGAATAAATTACAAAAATCATTAAACGCATCAGAGAACCGGTATATGTGTGGGTTGTTCCCCGGTCGTGGTGTGGTCATCATCGGACCATTTTATTTTATTTTGTATAAAAATTTTAATCGATTATTCTCGCTTTTTCATTCACCATTTATTATCGATTTCTCGCTCCTCCGGTACCTGTGATGGTGCAGCATCTGAATTGCTGAAATTTTGCAGCTTTTCGTCTAGCAGGTGATAATTCCAGTAGGACACTTTTCTCGATGAATGAGATCACTCGAGATCTTGCCTTTGCACTTATCAGATCATAGATGAGTAACTACTGGTGATGACCTTGATGATGGGTGCTCGTATAGTGGTCAACCGATGTCTATGGCCGAGTATCATGGTCTGCTCTCTTTAGATGGGTCATATTTCAAACCGGAACACGGGTTGGTGTAGTAGACGGGGTGGATTGGAGCCACAGAGAAGAGTGAGATGAAAGAAAAAAAGAGAAGGGAAAGTTTATTGAATGCATAGCTTGCTTTTGGTCTCGGGAAAGTTGGCAGGAGATCGGGGAGTGGGGGTGGAAAGGAAGAGAGAGAGTGGGAGAGAGAAGGGAGAGGAAGGACAGGCGGGGCTATTATACTGGCTACACACACTGTGCACATATCGATCGATAGCCGACCTCTTCTTGCTATCATTAGTCACTCCCGATGAATACCATCTATCTATCTTCGCTCTCTTCCACCCTCTCTTCTCTCCATCATCACTTTATCATGACTTCTCTCACCCAACGTTTCATTTTTTTTTGTCACGTTTCACTATTTCACAATGGTGATCAATCGCTATATGATCAGCTACTTTAAAAAAATCTAAGCGCTAATATTAAAGGCACCGATCAATGTTAATCGATTGTTCTCGCCTGATTCCGTCTGATCATTTCGTCAGGTAGAAGTGTTGTGAAACACGCGTAAAGATAGCTATTTTTTTACGTAAGCTGGTTACTCGTTCCTATTTGCGTGCGTAGATTCATGTGTAAGAAGGATAAGTATCCGTTAGTGAGTAAACCTCTTGGAAAGTATTGACACGTGCGTCATTAGAGCTTTTTGGTCGTGCGAAAATAAGTAGGTGAATTGATAAAGTAGATGACTTGGCAACCAAGGCGACTCGCGTAGATACCTCCTCTTCTCACTACGATTAGTTCTACCGTTTGTATTCTTCCATTTCTTCCCTTCTCATTCCACTCCATTCTTTCTCCTCCTTCTCTATTCAATTTCTAACCGTGATTCATCATGTCGACAAAGGTAATCAATCGAGACTATCGAGACGTCATATGGTTTCCTTTCTTGTTTCCCAATGTTTCCATTTGTTAATTCTTCAATTTGCAGGTTAGGAAAGTGATGCAAACCATCAAGTGCGTAGTAGTCGGAGACGGAGCTGTCGGTATGCTCTATTCTCATTTATATTTATTACTTTCAAAATATTATTGAGAATATTAGTTATCATGCTCATGACAAGAAGTATTTTTTAAAACAAAATCTTCACGGTTTTTGACTAAGTTTTTTAATTCTTATCAATGGTTGGGCGTTATAGATTGTAACACCGTGAGAAGATTAGAGACTCAATCTCGACAATTCATAGATGATTATGCTCTCATTCTTCTAGGTAAGACGTGTCTGCTCATCTCATACACAACGAACAAATTCCCTTCGGAATACGTTCCCACCGTCTTCGATAATTATGCCGTCAGTTTTATTTATTTATTTTTAAACCCCAATAATAGTTTAATCGAGAAAAGTGTTTTCCAAGAAGGAGGGGTCGTCTCTAAGAGGATTTGTTGTTCGCCCAGTGGTCACTAATCAAATGAGGGTCCTTTCCCTTCCCTCAAGACGACAGATAGTCGTTGTAAGGGGGAGATAAACTCGGCTGCCTTTGGAAGGACCAGCTGACTCATTGATCCCCCTCCTTCCCTTGCCATTCTCACGAATGGGAAGAGAAAAGAACAAAACAAGTCTGAGTGAAGGGAAAATGCAACTTGCAGAAACATGACTATTGTTAGAAATGTTGCTGATTGTGAAGGTGGCATTCCATATGACGTGGCCTTTCTTGCAAAAAGATCGGCTATGATAAGGTCATGGGAGTGTTGTTGTCGATGGGATCTCGATGTTGACTAGATATTGCACGTAGCTTCTTTCTGCTTTCGATTCAGAATGAATCAAGAAAATGGATAATTATTGTAAAAAGATTAATAATACATGGTATATGGTTAAGGTGACGGTGATGATCGGAGGCGAGCCGTACACACTGGGACTATTCGATACTGCGGGTCAGGAGGATTACGATCGATTGAGGCCACTCTCCTATCCACAGGTCAGAGATATCCTATGTATCTAGACGAAATATTGTTTTATTCATTAGGAGTAAATACAGTAACTTTAACGAGTAACTGGATGGGTGCTTCTGCAGTAACTGAAATGATCTCCTCCTTCAGACGGATGTCTTTCTCGTTTGTTTCTCTGTCGTCGCCCCCGCTTCATTCGAAAACGTCAAGGAGAAGGTACGATACTTCCCTTCCCTATTCTCCTGATTCTCAAGTTATTTTTGGAGGATCGTGTTCACTTATAATCCCTTCGATTATTCTTCCTCTCGTCTTTTTATCGTCATCCCTTCTTTCAGTGGGTTCCCGAGATTGCTCATCACTGCTCTCGCACGCCTTTCCTCCTCGTGGGCACACAGGTATGCCATCCTTTATGCTATTTGGGTTTTATCAAATTCGTTATTTAAATGAATAGTAAGTCGACGAATTCTTCCTGCGCATAATAAGTATCGTATTGGATACAAAATGTTGAATTTGTCATTTATAAGTTTTTGAAAGCGTAATTTAGCAATTGATGTCCAATTAGGGATAGATGTATCCATGTGCATCCATTCTATCTCCTCTCTCTCCAGGTCGATCTTCGAGACGATCCATCGATGATCGAGAAGTTGGCAAAGAACAAGCAGAAGCCAATCTCATCGGATGTGGGAGAGAAATTGGCGAAGGAGCTGAAGGCAGTCAAGTATGTCGAGTGCTCCGCCCTCACTCAGGTATCTATTCTACTATTGTTATATCACTCAGAAGTAAATGTGATTTTTTTGTGTTTCCGAAGTTATTCCTTATGAGCCTTTTCGAATTTCGGCAAACAGTTTTAGGCCGTTTTGTGAGAATGTTTGGAATGATTCATTCATTATTCATTACTCAGGTAACTCTGTTTGAATCTAAGCAGAACAAATTTTGAACCTAATTCGAGAAATTTTAATTTCACCCAGGGCTAAATCAGATGATAAAATCACCAAATTAGATTCAAAAATCTTCTGATTAGATTCTAATTTCACTAAACGTTCAAATTAGATTGTAATAACTTCTGATTAGATTCTGATTCCTTCTGTTTAGAT
>LS520802.1:73246-109117 GCA_900490845.1 Pristionchus japonicus | reverse complement strand
GGTAAGAGATTGGACTTTAAGATCAAATTTAATTCTGTTTAGATTCTGAACTCTTCTGATTAAATTCTGATTCTTGTAAGTTCGTTTTGAATCTAATCACAATCTAATCAGGTTCAACTTCTTATTAGATTATAAAATTTTCTTATTAGGTTCTAAACTTACGGTTGTTCTGATTAGATTCAAACAGAGTTACCTGAGTAGCTCATACTTCTTCAATTGCAGAAAGGACTGAAGAATGTGTTCGATGAGGCCATTCTTGCTGCACTCGAACCACCCCAGCAAGAGAAGAAGAGAAAGTGTGTCATCCTGTAAGCAGATGATGACGATCATTGTCCATTTATCGATTGAACCTCCTCCCACCTAGTCTCTCCCCTCCCTTCCCTCTCTCCCTCTCCCACTGTATACTCCCGTTGGCTTATTAGCTACCACATACACAAGCATCACACCCAATTCAATTCCATTTTTCTACTTGACAGTCTTCTTTCTACTCTGATTTCCATTTGTTCGATAGACTCGTTTCCTTCCAATCCCTTTACAATCGTACACTTCTCCTATTTGCAGTCTTACCAAGTCCCTTTGCCCCCTTGAATTGGCACTCTGACCTACTCTTCTTCCCCGTGTTGCTACCGTATCCCTCTCCTTCCTTTCCTATCTTACAGTAATCTGCCTTCACTCGTCTCGTGTCGCACATCCAATGGAATACAGTTAATCGATCGATTGTTCCGTTTCTTCGAGCTAAACGCCTTGGTTATTCGTCTATACAGTTACTAAGTGTACTATGTTTCCGTTAGGGATGCCTTATGGAGGGCTTTTCTTATCTCCCATGCTTTTCTCATCTGAAATTAGAGAAATGACAAAGTAAGGAGAGCCCTCTAATTGATTGTTATCCCTTGACTAATTGTAAGATGTATCCATCCATTCAATCGATGCACTTCTCCTTTCTTCTTCCCTTCTAACTTATCGTAGATTGTGTTATTTGAGTGTTGCATACTTGTTCTCTCCCTTGTCCTCATCGTGTTCCATCCCCTTCTTTCCTTAGGCTTCGCCCCTTCTTCCACTTCTCTCATTTTGTTATATACAATTTTAAATATTATTTTGTGTGTGCGAGTCTTTTGTCTCCTCATTGTAATAATAGACTTCTCCCTTCTCGACTGTTTCAATCTATCGAATCGACAACTGACTAGTTTCTCCCCGTGTAGATTGGATGGGAGTAGTCATCATCTGCCTTCCTTGATCTACCCTCAGAGATCGAGTGAACGGAGAAAGGACTAACTCCCGCCTTCTCACTCTGCTCATTGCCTCACTTCTCTTTCTCGCTCCCAACTAAATAAAGCTGGTTTGATTGAGTGTTCTTTGATCTTTGAGGGAACAGTCCAAAGTGTGTAGTGATCGCCGTGTATCTCTTATCAATTGAATTGAAAGGGGAAGAGAAAGAGAGTGATTAGACCATTCTAGACGAAGAACTATCGAGAGTGCGACATGGCTAGCAAGGTTGTTCACTCTTTATTCTTCTAATTGAGATACTTTTCTCACTGGGAAACGCATGGTTTGAAAAAAAAGGGTTTATTCTATGGGTAAAATTTTTCCACTACTACCATTACCAATGGTTTTGTCTCTACAGGTGAAGGTGGGAATCATTGGAGGAACGGGACTGGAGGATCCCCAGATATTGGAGAATGCACGACTCATCGAGAATATGGATACTCCCTATGGAAGAATCAGTGATAAAATGCTCGAGGGTAAGTATGGAAAGGGATTGGGACGATTTAGTTGATGATTGGTTGGATGATTCATTAGGATATTTCATCAGTCTCTTCCCTCTGATTCCCTTCTTCTCCACAGGTTCAATCCACGGTGTTCCGTGTGTGATTCTCTCTCGTCACGGAAGAGCTCACGATATCAACCCTTCCAATGTCAACTATCGTGCCAATCTATGGGCACTTGCTGAACAGGGTGAGATACGGTAATCGGTAGACCGAGGGGTTACGGTATCGATTGGAGGAGTCACCGTAATCATCGCTTCGACTGCATGCGGAAGTCTGCAGGAGAATGTGAAGCCGGGCGATCTCCTCTTCCCGGACTCAGTCTACGATAGGTACGAGAGGGATACGGTAGATACGAGTGTTCATTCCCCTTTCAGGACGTTCGGTCGTCAGATCACATTCTTCGATGGAGAAGAGGGCCACCAACCGGGAGTGTGCCATATTCCCATGCATCCTCTCTACCATGAACCACTCAGACAGGTAGGCACTGTCGATATATTGTGCTGTTGATCGATTGATTGAGGAATAGTTGCTGATTTGCAGATACTTATCTCAACGGCGAAGTCTCTCCAGTCGTCGATGCCCGATCTGACACTGCACGAAGAGGGGTTCGGAGTGTGCATCGAGGGTAAGGGAGGAGAAGGATTTCCAGCGTCTGATCTCCCTGTATCATCTTCTTTATTATTAGGTCCTCGTTTCTCAACCCGTGCAGAGTCTCGAGTCTTCCGTTCATGGGGAGCAGCAATCGTCAACATGACCATGATCCCTGAGGGCCCTCTCGCTAAGGTACAGTAGATGAAGGACCAAGGTAGAAAGCATACTGTATCTCTCTTAGGAACTGGGTATTCCTTACGCTCCCGTCGCACTCATCACTGACTACGATTGCTGGAAGGATGATGCAGAGCATGTGAGTAGAGGGGAGAAGAAGGGGGGGGGGGGGGTGTAGAGGTTGATTCCTTCATTTCCCTTTCCTAGGTCTCGGTTGAATTGGTCTCTGCCACTCTTCGTGCGAATGCGGACAAGGCGAAGAGACTCTTCATTGAAGCAATCAAGGAGATTGCAAAGAAGGATTGGACGGAGGATGTGAAGGAACTCAAGGTGAGAAGGAAGTGATGGAACGATTGAATTGATAGAGACCAATAGTTAGATATTGAAGACGTTAAGAATTCTGAAGCATAATGATTGATTGCAGTCTTCGATTCGTGCCTCAGTGATGCTTCCATCTGAAGTGAAGATCAGACATTTGGATGCAGGAGATCTGTGAGGATTATCGATCAATTCACTTATGAATAGACCCAACTTTTATTATGACACATTTCCATTTTTTCCGGTTGAGTTTTCACACTGAGACATTCCTTGTTGATTAAAACCCTGTTCAATTTGATAAAGTACCATGCAAAATGTCTTGTCTCAGAAAAAATTCAGTATTTCATGCATTTGGAGGATGTATAGATGAAGAAACATCACATAAATTTCTTGCAAAGTCAAAATATTGTTCGCCTGGTCAAGTCGCATTTATTATCGGCAAGAAATGGTAGGGCTACGACGATTTCGTGTCATGGGGATAGTGCAGTGAGAGATGAGAGAATACACCCGTAGTGTGGTGTGGGGAGTAAGAAACGTCGAAGCAGAAAGGTACGATTAATATGCTAATAGAGGTTGGTTAGACATGTTTCAGATCATAAATCCGTGAAGAGACTGGCGATGGAATGAAAAGAAGGAAAGAAGAGAGATAAGTGTATAGATCACTTCTTCTCTTTTGTGAATCGTTTCATCACTTTCTTCACGTTATTGAGATAGTGTTGTTTAGTATGAGGATGGACGGGAATATCGAAGATTACCTTGAAATGAGATGATCAAATATGATTGGAATGAGGTTCGATACTCACGGGTTCATTTGCCAATTGGAGATTCTCATCACAGAGGGAACAATTGATGAACTTTGTGTATCCATCGGAAGTGCAGCCATAACCTGAGATGGAATGATGAGATTGAAGAGTTTGAATATCATTATAAATGAGAGAGAACAACATCTGAATCACCTTCATGGATGTGACTGAATACGTGATACTTTGGTTTGATCCTCTTAGTCACTGAATTGAGTAGTTCGACGCATCCAACTCTCTGTCCATTCTTGAGTGTATCACCATGACCTGAAGAGAGACAAACTCTTTCCACTCAGAGCCCCTCTCTCCCTTGCCTAGGTAGGTTTCAGATTCCTCTAACGAGATCAGAGGCTGGTTGCCGTATTCAGTCAGGAGAATTGCGTCAGTCTTATTCAATACTCACCCAATGGAGGAGTGTGAGTGATGAGAACATCGACTCCTGATGGAATCTGATTCCATTTATCAAGTAGATTTGTTCCACGAGGAAGATTAAACGCCCAATTATCGATCTTTGGCTGCCTGGAATGGAAGTTCATCGTGCTTCAGCTACAAGTAATATTATTTCTTTCTCGCGATCGCTAGATAGAAATGGATAACCAATCCCCATTCTCAACGTACCAGGGCGTTCCGTAAATTGTGATTCCGAACAGTTCAATGAGTGAATCCTGAATTGAATGGTTTCATTTCCCGACTGATATTATTGATTACCTGTAGATAGATTGCATTGGTGATCAGAGGTTTGGGAGTCGTCAGTTTATTAGATGCGATAGAAGCAACGAGGGCTTGCTTGAGGGCGATCTCCTTGGGATCAGTAACATTGTCTGAGAGATCAAAGATCATTTGACAAATGGAAAAGATCACTTACTATTCGTCTTGAGGAATTGCTCATCGAAAGTACACTCGTGATTTCCAGCAATGATCACTTTGTATGCATGTTTCTGTTGACCTACAAATCGATAATGAATCGATAATCGGGGAAGGAAGCTACCGTACCCAGCCAGGTGTTGAATGCCTTGACCTCCTTCGGAAGACCACACGTTGTGAAATCGCCAGAGATTATGAGAATATCGCCTGAGAATATACGGTTGAAGGAAGATCTATTGAGTTCGTGTCAAGAATCAAGAACTGGACCAAGAACTGTGCCCGACTGAGCAAGACTGAATGCGGTATACCCTGAGGGACTTCTCTCGGGAATTCTCCATGAGTGCATCCAAGACACACGAATCGAACTGCTTCTGCCTTCACTGGAGTATCTCGCTTCATCTGAATTATCTACGTTTCCTCTTATTTCTCCTTTCAGCCTTCAGATCCCTGATGATCGATCAGTCTATTCATATCATCAACCCATCAGCTCATTCCTCTCTCTCCTCCAATCTCTTCTCATCTCTCGTTGGTTGTGACAGGAGTGCTCAATCTAAGGGAACGAAGCAGGCAAAACATTGGATGAGAAGAGGGGAGAAAAGGGGAGGGACACCAACTGACTAGCCAAGAGATGAAGTGATGACGAAAAGAAGAGAGACCCGATCTATCGAGAACATTTGACATTAGACGGAAAGAGAAATAAGTGAATGAAGTGAGACTGTGAGACTGATTTGGCCTGCCACTGAACATGGAACTGGAAGGGGATTGCCTACCTGAATGACCTTCTTGACAGGTCTCTTCGCCTTGAGCATCTCCCATGCAACTGTCGGATCTGTCGTGTACTGATGGGGTTGAATCTGCAATGGTTAGAGATCTTGATGGAGAATCGGATGATTAATGAAGGGGTTGGTGTAAGTACACACTGTCTACAAGACTGATACACCACGTCTAACAGTGTAGATGACACACATTAGCTTCTCTCCTATCTCCAAGGGCAGAGATGGAAGGAGCCATTCCGATGGATTTCCTTCTATTCTCGAGTATATTCTCAGCCGATAGTCGTCTTCCAGAGGGGACGACACTCTTTCTCTTCTCTCGCACGGCATCTTTGATCGTCGTCGCACCGAAGTAGTTACGATTCGTTAGCATTCTGGAAGGAGAGGGAGAGAGAGGTGATGGAGTGAACAATCTCGAATAATGAACAGATAAGGTAAGACGGAATGGATCAAAGGCTGTTTGGGAATAAGGGAGGGCTTAGAAATAGAATAGACGAGGGAGCAGGAGTTGTTGTTGGAGGAGAAGGTGTGAGATGGGAGAGAAACATGGTGATGGAATCAGATTGAGATGGAGAGAATCGAGCAGTTGTTACGTGAGATTGAGAGAGGAATTGAGATGGATTAGAAGAGACAAAGAGAATGAGACGAACAACCAAATGAATGCAGAGATTAATCAGAACTCTCGATTGAAACTAACTGTAAACAGGAATGTGGACGTTCTCTCTACAGATTGAAGTGAGGAATGGAATGGAAATGAGACGAGTACTGAAAGAACAAGTGGGAATTTGAGAAGCGGAAGGACTCTGAGGACTCGTTGAACAAGTCGAAGAGTGATGGTAAGACGAGAAGGAGAGATGATCTACTCGAGAGATTCAAAGAGCTTCAGCTTTGCAGGCACGGAAATCACTTTTTGAACAAACGGGTCGTTCTTCGAGCACGTTCGGGATACTCTTTGAGTGAAGAGACCTGATTAGAGGAGAAGAAGGATCCTCTTGAAGAGGAGAGAATGCTATTGAACATGAGAGAGAAGAGAGAGTGGAAGGAAAAGGAGGAGAAGCAAGAGAAGATGAGATTGATAGTGATAGAAGAAGAGAATCAGATGACTCGAGAAAGAGAAGGCAGGGACACCGTATCCTGATTGGACTAAGTTCGTAGGATTGTATGATCCACTCGAAGAAGAGACTTTTGCGTGGAAGGGATGAGGAAGCAGAGTGACCTACGATTGAATGGATCCATTCGGCCATTGAGAAGGTGATTAGGAAGAGGACGAAGAGGGTAATAAGGAAGGGAATCTGCCACGAGGGGAAGGGAGAAGGGAGGGAGGAGGGAGGGAGAGGGGGGGGGGGGGTGAATCGTGTCAGAGGAGGGAAGCGTGTCGATTCGTGCAGAGAGGAAGATGATGGACGGAAGTGAGTTTGAAGATCAGCAGAAGATTCATTTGCAGAGAAGAGAAGAATGAGTAGAGTTAGGTCGAATGAAGGGAGGAGATGGAGAAGGTTAGTGGTCGAAGAACAGAGTTATCAACAACACTCCATTAATCAAAGCGGACACTCCCACTCAATACTATTGATAGATTGGGGGAGATACCGTACCATTGAACACAATCCTTCCATTTGAATTGTTTCTCTTCTTCCCTTACTCGAACTCGATCGATCGAGAGAGATGGAAGTGCGACTGGGAGGGAGAAATTCACTGAGACTACGAAGTGAGTCTATTCCTCCCTTTGACATACCGTTTATTCCCCATTGAAGGCTGTCTCTCTCTATACGCTGAGGATGGAGTTTCTTCAAGGATTCCATTCCGAACGATACTGTGAATATCTGCAAGAGATCCCTTCATTCATCGTGACTCATTCTCTCATTCCAGAGTGTCATTCTAACTCTTCGATCTGTCCTTTCCTCAATCATTTTCTCGTACTCTCAGAGAGAAGAGGGCCATCAGATCAGTCTTCTCTCTCTTCTTCCATCTCTCTCTCTCTCTCTCTCTCTCTCTCTCTCTCTCTCTCTCTCTCTCTCTCTCTCTCACTTCTTCACGTGATTCGATGCTCGTTTCCGGTTCAAGATTAATTGGTCTTCCTCAGGAGGAGAAACAGCTAGGATAAGAAGTGTGATAGAGAGAGAGAAGAGAGAGATGGGAGGGGGGGGGGGGGTCGAGGGTCGAAAGGAGCTGAAGGAGAGGAGGATGCTCTCTGATCTCTCGACTGGATCATTGGTTCTGAAGGGAGTCGAGAATTATGATGTTTTCATCTGATTTTCTCATTCCACGCAAACAGAATGAGATTGAGATGAACAAGATTGATCCGTTGTAATCAGTCCCCTTCTTATCATGAGAAATGGATCGAGTGAGGGGATAAACACGAGACTGATCTGAACTGAGAGAGGGAGGGGAGGAGGAGGGAGAGGGGGGAGACTCACCCTCAGAATCGGAAGGGAAGGATAGATTGGATGTGGCCGATCCCCTTCGTTGAGTGAGATAACTCTGTAAGGGATTGAATGAAGGGAGAAGAGAAGGAAGGGAACGAACCGAGTAGAGAATCATCTTAGACTGGTCTCTTCTTCCACTAATAAGTTACCTCCCCTCCTCTCTCTCTCCCTACCTTCTCTCCTTCTCTATCCATCATCCCCTTGCAGAGAAGAATGAACAAGTGTCCGTGTCAGTCCCCATCTCATCACTGTCCACTTTTTACGATGAATAGAAGCAGAAATAGATAGAATGCATCAGAGGTCGCCACTAGTTCACAAATTGCAATCCTTGGTGAGTCATTGGTATGGGAGCTTTGCAGGTGACATCTTTGGAATTTATTCGAAGTATTCGAGATAGATTACCGTTGGGAATGAATCTCTTCGTACTTCCTCTGCAATTCTCGGGAAGCTAGCTGATCCTCCTTCTCCTCCGTGGAATGGTTGACCAGAGGGATTGCACATCGAATTACTGAAATGATACAAGTTCTGCCAACTTTTTCCAATAATTCTTTCAATCAAGCTTTGCTTCAAATTATGAAGGTGCAGAGTAAGTGCGGAGAGCCCTATCTGACCGTTTGATGCTCATCTTGAGCATCGCAGGAGACAACATCTCGAATTCGATCCCTGCGAGACCGAAGGTTACTGTAATCTAACGATTATCGATTGACGACGACCCTCCATTCGATACCTCTCTTGGTAGGACTTCTTGCTCGACGAGAAGGAGAAGAATACTCTGGTTGATGGTAGACGGAAGGTCGAATACGAGTCGGAGAATTCTGGAAGAAGAGTCAGTAGTCGATGGTGGAAGGGAGATTCAGTACCTGGAAGGAAACCCTTCGATGAAGATTCGCTTTCCGAGAAGCTCTTTCCTCTGCTTGGGCTGGACTGAGACACGGTTCTTCACTCGACGATCGTTTTCGTCGATGAGATGAATGAGAAGACGGAGAGAGAATACTGATAGAGGGGAGAGGATGGAGCATGCATCAATCGATAGGAAGGGAATGATTCGAGGGACGGAAAGGGTAGATCGAGTGAGAGGACTCACAAAGATCAACTGAATATCAACACGAGAGTGAGGGAGGCAATCTATTGTTTTCCCACTGAGAGTTCGAGAGAGGAGAGGGAATGAGTATTGCAGTCCTATTATCAGATCGATCTGTTTTGAGCCATTGAGATGAAGTGGATTGGATCAGTGAGAATAACAGACAAGTACCAGAAGAGAGGAGAAAGGAAGGGAAAGACTGAGAAGAGGGAATACTTGAGTTGAACTGGAGATGATTCCAGTCGGAGATAATGGAAGAATGACTTCTTTGAGGACTCATCTATCATCAGAGTTCGAAAAATGAAGGTGGGCGAAGTGGAATATCGCGCTGAGAGAAGAAGGAGAGGAAATCAAAAATAGTTCATTTCGTAAGACTTCTAGTTTGCGAAATTCACAATTTGAAGATACGGAAACATCAACAATTTCATGATTGAATGCAACAGAATAAGTGGAGGTGGTAAGATGAACCAGCATGAGGGAATCAGATATCGTAAACTGAAGAGTAGTATTTGTGTCTACTCTAACTACTGGATGCTCAACAATACTCCTTCTCATCTACTCTCTTCATTCTCTTTCTTCTCTCGTTGATGGATGATGAGAGGGAAGGAATGAATGGATCATCTACTCATTGTATCGAAGAGACTTCCTCCTTCCATTAATCACTGTGAACAATCCAAAACATCATTCGGAGTTGGAATAGAAGATAAAACAAACGACAATCCGAGAAGAATCGTCCTGTGAATCACAGTCTAGATACATTCTTTCAAGTTCTTTTTAAGAAACCCAAAACAAAACAGTAAATTGACAAATTTTTCGGTATTCGTGATGCAGGATATTTGAAGAAATATCTAGCTGTCAGTCAAAGAAGAATACTTGATGTAGATAGAAACATTTGAATCTTGGAAATGAACTTAAGAGGAACCGGAAAATTTGAAGATTGTCTGACGATTTGTTTTGAGTGCGTTGAGTTTTTCAGGCCGAGCTCGGGTCTCTCCACCCCCATGATATCCGAGTGACTAACGGGAGCGAATACAATGCAGTAGACTCTAATTTACCCACAACTCTAATAATGTGCCGTGTACATATACTTACAATGTGAAAACACAACATCAATAAATTCATGCATGTTTATCAGAATCGACCCGTTCAAGGGTTGTACTCAATGGGGAGGTTCTTTCTACGGACCATTCCGTCTCCCTGGAACCATTCACGGCGGAACTGCTTGGCAGCTCCATCGGGGGTGTTGGTCCACTCGATGGTGATACGGTCGTTGTTGGTATCCTGAAGAGCATTGATTAGTAGTAGTGGATAGATCAAGAGTAGGTATCCGAAAACAATATTTCTGAAGAAGGATACTATAAGAAAAGTGATTGATACCGTACCTCCTGGCCGTAGGCGAAGGCATCACACGAAACGGCGATGAGGGCATTCTCCTTGGGGTCGAGGACTCCAGCCGCGGGGTCGACTCCCAGTCTCTTCATGTTCGTGGTCTTGAAGGCCCATCCGATACGGCGAGCAGAAGAGTTGGTCACCTGAAACGAGTACGGTAAGCGAGGAATCGATAGGATTACGGTAAGGTCCTACGGAGAACTGGAGGTGAGGCAACGTACCTTGATGTGGTAGGTGTGCTTGTCATCGTAGGGAGCGTTGAAGACAATCTTGGTGCCGGGCTGAGTGGCGATATCTCCGGGAGGAACGGACTGAGCCATGTCGACAAGTTGTTGACGTGTGAACTAGCCAAGGGATGGACGGACTTTAATACTCGTGAATGAGATGTAAATTGAGTGATAAATTGTGTTTGCATTCGTGAGTTGAATATTCGATACGAGTCGATGTGATCGAAGAAATGGAAATCGACAAGGGGATTATACAAACTGAACTGACGATGAAGTAAATTATTAGAGTTGTGGAAAAGAAGTCATAACTACCAGATGTTTCTCGTCTCTTCGTCTCTTTCTTCTCCATTGTGTTTCCATAGTTCCATTCATCGACTATTTGAGTATTCTCCCCTTAGTCACACCGATCAAAGAGGGAGACTAGTGAGGGAGTCTCCCCTTCCTCCCCTCTCCTTCTCCCTCTAGGGCGTTTCCTTCCTCTCCTATCAGTCTGATCTCGACTGATAACTCTACTGACCGCAACTGCCATGAAATCGCACTCAAAGAGGAACGATATTCAGGTATTCTAATTCCATCGTTCTCTTTCAATTCGATGTTTTTCTTCGTGGCCCATTTATCTACATCGGAATTGTTTCTCAATTGAGGGTCTTCGAGCAGTCGCAATTTTCTCTGTTCTTCTTTTTCATCTCAAACCTAAATTGTTCCCCAATGGTTTTCTCGGAGTAGACATGTAAGAATTCCCAAATCACTTCGATTGGAGAAATAAATCTTAGATTTTTCGTGCTTTCTGGATATTTGATGTCATGGATTCTTTCACGAGAATCAACCATCGCTGGTTCAGTTATTCTCAATTTCTATCTTCGTCGATTCAAGAGAATCGTCCCTCTCTATGCACTTATGTTGATTGTTCTAACTGTAAGTTATTCAATCGGTTCTTCATCACTCATTTCTCTTCCGGCAGTTGATAACTCCTCTCATCTTCATTCCCACTGACATTCCACACTTCGAAACTGATCTGAAATGGGCACTTCCTTTCGCTGAAAATATGCAGAACGTACTGAAGAAATATGATTATTGGGAGCAGGTTCGATTCAGTATTCGTTGTTCACTCTTCAATCTGTCTTCGAAGGTATTCAACTCTCCTCTCCTTCTCCATGCTTGGTCACTCGGCGTAGAGATTCAGTACTATCTAATAGTTCCTTTTATCATGATCATTCATCGAAGTTGTAGAAGTCAAAAGATGAAAATGGCATGGATAATAACTCTTATTGGAGGTTTGAAACCGTTCGAATGCTAAAAAAACTCTTCGATTTGAGGTTCCTTTCTTCTCCATATATCCACGTCTTCAACAGTCTCATTCGGATTCCTCCTTGCTCGAGTCTGGCAATTTCTGATTGGAACGCTCTTCTTTGAATTGGAAGTTCAATCGATAAGTGAAGAGAAACAACCGAATGATCTAGAGAAGTTGTTAGAAGAAAGTGAAGGAGAAGAGAAGGAAGGTAAGAATGGACGATCAGTTTATAAAAAACTTACTTAATATTTTCAGAAGTAGATAGACATGAGGAGACAAAGAAACCAATTCTTTCATATATTTCTATTCCTATCACGTTCATTCTCATAGCAGTAGCTGTTTTACCCTCACTTTTCGGAGGAATTATTGATAGGCAATTGGTGAGATCAATCCTCTCTCTTCTCCCTCATTCTCAGTTGTAGATTACACTTCTCACAGGAGTTCTTCTACTCATTGGGAGTCACTCTCAGAATTGTTTGCTTGCTAATCGGTTCGCGATTTTTAGTGAAGTTGAATAATTAAGTTTCAGCGTTTTTGTCTATGTGGGAGATCTCTCTTATCTCATTTATCTCTCTCATTGGCCGGTAATAATTTTCTACAAATATCACTACGATACCAGTGATCTGGCGGTGAAAGGTACCATTCTTATGTCCTCTATTCCATAATCAATTAATCGCAGACTGTCTCATCTGTCTCACTCTTACCTTCTCCATTTCAATTGTTCTTCATCATTCATTCGAACAATTCTTTATTACTTCGTCTACTAGAACTTCGACAATATTCGTAGTTCTGTCCTACTCGATCATTCTTGTTCTCATCTTCACTGGTTCACTCCAGCACATTGCTGAAGCAGCTTCCAAGTGTGGGTCTTAATCGGAAGAAAAATAATTAAAATGCATGTTTCAGATACGGTTCGGGAAGTTGAAAAGGGTAACAACATCATCGGGATTCCATGTGAGTGAAGACAAGTGGATTAGTCAGCAATCACTCTGTTTCTAGCAGAAGAAACGATCAGAGAAGCGATCGCTTGGAATGCTCGAGAGAACAAAATTGTCTACTTCAAACCATACCCGGGGAAATTGCGAGACTTCGAAGCTGAGAAGTGAGATTAGAATCGTCAGATCTCCTGTGATCTTTGATCTTTCAGGTGGACGAATTTTACGCAGGAACCAGATCTGAGAGGGTTATGGGTTTGTGAACTATCCAATGCTCAATAACACGTAGCAATACACTTTAGAAGGGAAACGGGACAGCGAGGGTTCTCCTCATCGGGAACTCATGGGGATACAGAGCTTATCCAGTTCTTCTCAAGCTATTCAATCAACGATACGACACTTTCCGACTCTTCACTCGAAGCGGTTGGACTGCATTCTGATAAGCATGTATACAATATTGTCCATTACAGCAGCAGTAATTCTTGGATACGATAAGAAACCAGACTACTCTGATGCATATCGGATATTATTGGAGAAGTATCAACCAGATATCACTTTCATCATCTGCAGGTTGCATTGTCTTCCCACTCATTATAATAGTCTCGTCGTAGTGATTCCGGAGGACGAATGGTCTCTCCAGTACGTGGAAATCTCTCTGATGATGAAGTTATGAAGAATGCTCAATGGAGTATCGATATTATTAGGTGGGTCCATCGATTGTTCACTTCATGGACTCTTTTTAACAGGAATAACTCTGGGATGGTGGTCCTCGACTATCAGTATATGGTTCCGAGATTGGAAGAAGCACCTGCATACACAATACAGAAGAGACTTCTCAAGAGAAACTTCAACTTCACTGATCTCAAGAGATCTTATGCGGTTTCGTTATAGTCCATTCCATAGATTTTACTCGGTGATTCAGGGTTATGAAGACATTCACAAATACGAAATAATGCGAAGCGATGCTCTGATAGGAGATAACCTAGTGAAGAATAAAGTAGAAAGACAGTTTTGCGAGGAGAAGGATATTTGCTATTTGTAAGTGTCTCTTTCCATTCACCGAATAATGTTTCTACTTGCTGCAGTTATAATCGAACTAATCTTCATTCATACTTTGGTGATCTATCTCATTTATCGAGTGAAGGACTCAAGTGAGTTACAGATTGATGCTCCCTCACCGTTGAATATTTCCAGACTATTCGAGCCCGGATACTCGAAGATAATTGAAGAATTTATCAGAAAATAAATATTAGTGCGTCTTGTTGGAATTATATGAATCATTGTTTCGGGTACTTCACTTGTTTCTTGTTTTTCACCTACGAGTACATTTTGAATAAAGTGAGGGGCAATGCGATGTATTCGTTTCTCTTCTATTACATAGATAAAGACGCTAATCCATCGACGCACGAAGAACAACAAAGTTGTTCAGTTCCTATCAAGTACTCTCTATCTATCGGGAATAACACAAACACTCTCCATTCATAAATATCCACTGTTGTCAACATCTGCAGATCAAATTTATCAGTGTGTACAATCGAGGTCTACGAGCAGTAGAGGAATGGATGAGGAGAGATTAGATTAGAAGGGAGTGACGGGTCTCTTGTCAATCCATTCCTTCAGTTTAGGCTCAGAAGTAGTCTTCTTTCTGATCTCATTCACAAGAGGGAATGCACTGACTGCATTGGGAATGTGTCCCTCGAGAACTCCAATGTGATCAGAGATGAGGAGATCGATCCAAGTAAGGGAGTTGCCAACGTAGTGACCATTCGAACCGTTGTCCTGCAAGTGAATGATTCACAATCGTTATTGCTTTGAATGATTCATCTAAAGTCGTTTCCCCTCCCTTACCTTGGCTCTCTTATCGAGAAGTGAATAGAACTTGTGAATGGCAGGCTCGGCCACTTCCTTTCTCAGTTTCTCCTTATCTCCCTCTGCGAATCCATAGGCAACGACGAGGAATGGTCTGATCTCATTGAGATAGTCCTTGTATTGATCAGCGAGAGCATCGACCCACGCTGCCTCGAAGGGAGTCTTCCCAGCGAATCCTGCAGAGAGGAGAAGAGTCGATCAGTGAATTACTTTGTAGAGTTGTTTACTCCTCCCTTCTCTCCTCTTTTCTCTCGATGCAAACACACGTGTCTTGCACGATTGTGCGCGCCAAAATACGAGGTTAAAGAATGAGTGAGAAGGGAGAGAAGGGAGACACAACTCAACTGCAGCCATCCAACTACAGTTCATGCACTACTTGATCTATCTATCTCAACGAAACCTCTATCACAATCTGTTTCCCTGCTCTGAGAAGCACTGATTGATGAAGGAATATAGCCTACCGAACAGATTGGCGAGATATCTGGCGATGGCGAAGGACTGAGGAAGGGGCTTTCCATCCACATACAGAACTGGCATCTGACCGAATGGAGTGGCTGGAAGGATACGGTAGTTAGATGGGTCAGAGGACGGAGCAGACTTACTCTCCTTGTGCTTAGGCCAATCCTCCATGGTCACTCTGTGATCCTCGAAGGGAGTTCCAGAGAGATGGAACATCTGACGAGAGACCTGGATACGGTAGAGATTACGGTAGTTCGATCGATAGAGGGATACAGTACCTCTCCGAGTCCACGGCCGGGGAAGTAGGAAAGCTTGTAGGAAGGCATTGGAGTGATCAGAGAGTGTGGAGGAAGGGACAACGTGGTGGGTTTATATAGGGGAGGAGGGAGAGAAGGTAGAAGGTAGAGGGGACAAGGTAGAGACTACACTCAAGAGAGAATGGAGGGAGGAGGGAGGAGGGGAGGAATAGATAGGAGAAGAGAAGAGAACGGAGGGAGAAAGAGATAGAAACGTTCCCTATCCCTCCCTGTTAGTTTGGTACGTTTGAGTTGAGAGTAAGTCAAGATCATTGATGTGATGATTTATCTGAATCGCTGTTTACTTCTCATTTTCGAATCGGACCACAGAAAGAAAGAGAAGGGGAGAGAGGGGGCGAAGAGGGCTAATCTGGGAGATGGGGTGATAGGAAGAGGGAATCGGATACATGTCCATTCACGTTTCATTGCTCTTCGTTGTTGATCTATTTGATCTCGAAAGACTTTCCGGTTCAATTTGAGGCGATCGTGAACGAGAAAAGCAAGAAAATACTTGAGTTCGAATCTGAAACTGATCTTTGATCCTAAGATCGTACATCAAAGTGCATCGCACATCTCTGAATACGACGAAAGTAACCCATGAAGTGATGCTTCCATTGACTGCGTAGCCAATCTTGAAGAATGCATAGTAGACTTCGATAGAGAATAACTGAAAGAGGGGGACGATCAGAGAAGAGAGGGGAGGACAGGATACATCTTCGCCCGTAGTGTGCCCGTAGTATGAAGCTGCTGCTACGAATATTATCAGAAACCATCCACCTAAACTTGCAATTTGATAAACAAATGTTGATCCGATAACCGACTGGAACACATGAATACAGAAGCAGCTGTTGTTCGAATGACTGCACTGGCTATCTCCTGTGTGGAATACGTTCGTGGTTTTATTCTTATCTGGCATACCTTATACTTCCTTGCGTTCATAACTATCACGCCGTACGTAATGAGAATGAGTATCTCGAAGAGTGCTCCAATCACAACAGGAGGAGCCTGTGAATGCATACATTACCCATCTCTGAT
The DNA here is from genome assembly GCA_900490845.1 of Pristionchus japonicus. Classification (NCBI taxonomy): domain Eukaryota; kingdom Metazoa; phylum Nematoda; class Chromadorea; order Rhabditida; family Neodiplogasteridae; genus Pristionchus; species Pristionchus japonicus. Next base: position 92,826 of record LS520802.1, on the reverse strand, counting down.
CAGATGCTACCTGGTAAGCAATATTAGCTTCTGAAGTAGTGAGCACGAATGAGAGACCCCGAACACCGAATGGAGATTTGACTACTGTGTAAGAGCCACGGATTGGGTAGAAGAGAGGAAGGGAAAAGAATATGGCAATGAACCATCCACCAAAGTGGAGACGTTTCATTCTTCGAGGAGTCCATATCTGAATTATCCATTGATAGAAGATCCGACGAATGGTCTACCAATTGATGCCGCATTGTGAAGAGCATCGCAGTTAGTCGATTGAGAGCTATGAGAGAATGGAAATAAATGCTGAGAATACAGAGAGTGGAAGAATGGAAGATTACTATCTTCGAGATCCATCCAGAGTTATTCTAAAATACTAAGTTAATCAATCGAGTTAGATCATTCAGAATGGCCTCATAAAGTTCTCTGAATATTCCATAAGTGGCTGGTTCAACAGCGAGTATACTGATTACAGTAGAGACCATGTCGACCATTACTGAAATCGAAGACACGTTCAGACATTCTTCATTCATAATCAGATTCAACACTGAGGCATGAAGACATACAAATGTGTGTGAGACATCGATAGAAGTCTGATTCCAATCCAATGCTTTGCTTGTTTCTGGATAGAAGAATAGTGAGCAGTCTGAGTAGGAGGGGAAGAGTAGTGACTAGGATGATATCAGCAGTGATCACTAGATATGGATAGAACTCTTGAGACATATCTTAGTCTGAAAATGTTGCGAAAAAAAGTACTTATACTCAGTCCAGATTGAAGCTCAAACATCGTAGATTCATTAGTGCTTTATTCACTCTGATTTGGTGTGCTTTGAATAGGTGTGTCTAATGATCGAGACAGCTTTCAATGTGACGTCAGAGAGGTCAGCGGGTTCGAAATATAGCCGAAATATAAATTACACTTCATGAATGATTAAAATGAAGATACGGTAATCGGTAACAAAGCTGACACCGTGCGACCAAACTGCAACGCGGGTGAGAGCGTCGCGGCTATCAGAACGACGAAATCCAATTTTTGTTTTTGTGTTTTGATCGTTTTACCTTTATGTATATATCGCAATTTGGTGAATTAAGGTACCTACCAACAATGCCTACCGTTGGCATTCAGAAGCCAGACTTGGACAAGCATCTCGAACGAGTATACAGTAAGTTTTCCGTACTGCAAGTTCTACAACCAATCCTAAACTTGTTAAAGGGTGTTTTATTGCAGACCAAGAAGAGTTCGAGGATGTATGCTTCGACTATGGACTCGAGCTCGACGATATCGTAAGTGACAGTTCAATATTTTTATGGTTTTCCACCTAAATATCTGCTGTAAACTTCTTTTGTTGTTATATTCTTATTATTTCATTGTTCCAACGCGCTGTTCGATTATAGACCTCAGAGAAACAGAGCGCAGAGAAGGAGAAGGGCTCTGCAGCTGGAGAGAAACTATCCGATGTAGAGGTGAGTGGAATTATAAAGCGGAAGAGTTAACCCATTGTGCAGGTATACAAGGTGGACATTCCTGCCAATCGGTATGATCTCCTCTGTGTGGAGGGACTCTCTCGTGCTATCAAGATCTTCCAGGGAAGGTCAGCAACTAGCAACACATATTATTTACTCGTTTGAAGTTGTTGACTCTTGTTGTACGTTCATTCTTCTCTTCAGAATGGCGCAACCTGACTACAAGGTTGTCCCGCCCGCTACCGGAAAACTGGCGAGAATCGTCGTAAAGCCACAGGTGAATGATTGAGATATTTGTATTTTTTTTGTTTGGGAAATGAGAAATATCGAGCAATCAAGATCCCAAAAGATGTGAGCGTAGGAAGTTGTATTAACCGAGTGCATTTGCAGACGAAGGGAGTTCGTCCATTGGTAGTGGGAGCCATTCTGAGAGATGTGACTCTCGATGAACGATCGTACGCTTCATTCATCGATCTACAGGTTGGCAATCTCGCATATTCCTTGTCACCCTGTTATCAAGTTAATTTTCAGGACAAACTGCATCAGAATATCTGCAGAAAGAGATCGCTCGTTGCCATTGGAACTCATGATCTGGACACCGTCAAGGGTATGCATTATCCTTCAGATTGGGTGAATCAGTTCTCATCACTCATCAGTTGTTGATTCTTATCGTCATACAGGTCCGTTCGTGTACAATGCAGAGAAGCCGTCGGAATTCTCGTTCGTTCCTCTCAATGAGACCAAGGAATTCACTGCGGAGAAGTTGATGGAGCACTACTCGGTTAGTTCGCTTTACCGAAACTTGACAATTATTTCTAAAATATTTGATTTTTTTCAGACGGAGTCTCATCTGAAGCCGTATCTTCCCATTCTTGCGGGTCAATCTCACTATCCAGTGATCAGAGATGCCAGTGGAATTGTCTGCTCCATGCCACCCATCATCAATGGTATGCATCCATGCAATGATAAGAGCTTGCAGAGTCGTCTTCATATTATTAGCATTTTTCGTTGTAGGTGACCACTCTAAGATCACTCTGAAGACGAAGAATATTTTCATCGAAGCAACGGCCACTGACCTACAGAAGGTAATCAATTATTCACCAATCCACTTTTTTCACCTCAATATCGATTTTCCTGTCAGGCGATCGTGGTTCTCGACACGATGGTCACCATGTACTCTCAGTATTGCAAGATCCCATTCACGTGAGATTGACGAGGGGTGAATACAGAGTAAAGTGGATCATTGCAGCGTTGAGCCTGTCGAGGTAGAATATGAGGAGGATGGACGAGTTGAGACTTATCCCGTATGTGTATTTTTATCATTATTCGGAGGATGATGTTGTAAAATTGTCCGGCGTGACTAAGCTTGCCGAATCTATTCTATTTCTTTTTCACCTGCCAGACATCACAGATTTACCTCTCTATTTCCAACCACTGCTCTTCCATTCATTCTCTCTCTCCTTCAGAAACTCTCTTATCGCGAGAGAACAGTGAAGGTGGCTGAAGTGAACACCAAGATGGGATTCTCTCTATCGGGAGAAGATATGGCCTCTCTTCTCGTCAAGATGTCACTCAAGGCCAAGACTATCGATGAAAACACTCTCCATGTCAGTTTGACTCATTTATCACTTTGCACTTCTCAGGGAAGACCAATTGAATGTGTTGCAGGTAGTAATTCCCCCCACTCGTCACGATATTCTCCATGAGTGTGATATCGTTGAGGACGTCGGAGTCGCCTACGGTTTCAATAAACTCGAGCTGAGACTCCCTTCGGTTTGTTTTTGCCGTTTCTCTGAACGAATTAGAGATCTTTCAAATTTTAGTAAATGAATTATTTGGGATAAGCACTTTCTTGAATCCTCTGCTCTAGGCGCACACAGTGGCGACTCCTCTCCCTCTAAATTCGGTGTCCGACCATCTTCGAATCGGTCTCTCGAATGCGGGATTCACGGAGGCACTCAACTTCGCCCTCTGCAGCAAGTGAGTGAGGGGGAGAGAGATGGGAGGGGAGGGGGGAGTGATGATCTCTCCTCGTCTCAGAGACGATTCGTCCACTCGTCTCCGTCGTCCTCTAGAGAATGCCGTCATCATTGCCAATCCGAAGACACTTGAATTCCAGGTTTGACACTTGCAATACATTTATTTTTGTGAAAACCGAGCGTAATAAGAACAGACATTATTGCGTGAAAGGTGAGACAAAGGGATTGTGAAGACGTTTCCTCTCAGATGGCACGTACCTCTCTCCTCCCGGGTCTCCTCCGCACAGTGCAGGCTAACTCGCACATGCCTCTCCCTCTGAAACTATTCGAACTGCAAGATGTCATCCTGGCTGATACCACCCATGGTATGAGAGAAGGAGAAGATGGGAGGGGTGGGATGGCCATCAACTGACTGGATTGCAGAAGTGGGAGCTCGCAACGAACGACGAGTGGGTGCAGTGATCTATGCGAAGCAGGCTGGATTCGAGAGTGTCCATGGACTGCTCGATAGGTGAGGAGGAGAGAGGGGAGAGGGAGGGAGAGACTGGCTGATTCAGGCTGATGGTTCTGCTGGACGTGAAGATGAGCAAGGACGGCAGTGGATACTATATCCAGGCTGAGGATGGTACGAGATTCATTCAATTATCGATTGATCGTTTTGGAGATGTGAATGATAATTTGGTGATAATCATCATCTTATCAGATCCTGCGTTCCTTCCTGGTCGATGTGCCTCCATCATGGCCCCTGGAGGAAAGAAGATCGGCCATCTCGGATGTCTCCATCCTGAGGTACGCATTGTCTTGCTAGAAGGTGTAAAGATTGTGTTGAAGGAATCTTTTCCCAAGTTATCTCGTTAATGTTGTCAATATGAAATATCATATCTCTCTTCTTTTTCAGGTGATCACAGGCTTCTCCCTCTCTCTTCCCACTGCAGCCATCGAATTGAACATTGAACCATTCGTATAATCCAATTGTCTATTCGTATTTGCATTCCCATAATTACATCTTCTCTACTGGGCTTGTGCTAACTTATCATCTATTGTTTTTAGTGCTTTATCATCGTTGTTTTCTCTTTCCCAATAAGCCTTCCTTCATCTTTCTTTCCGGTTGTTTTCTCCGGCTGTTTGTTGCTCCGTTTTTGAGATATATCTAGAGAAAGGTTTATGAAATGGTTATAAAGTATTGAAATTACTATTGCGTACCTCGTTCCAATTTTGAACCGTGGGTCATTGATCCCTCGATATACCGTATTCTCCCTTACTGGCCGTTGATTCATTCTCCAATGTGTCTTCAGATGTATTCGGATGCCCTTCTCGTGATTGGCATCGCCATCTGTACTGCTGCTGCCGGAGAGGGACTGACTTATCTACTCGTGTACAGGTACGAGAGGGGGGGGGGGGGAAGGGGAGGAGTGGGTAGGAAGTGACGGGCTGTGTTTGAAGCTACTGCAGTAGGCAGAATGGCTGGATTGCAGACAGCCAGAGTACCAGAGACTGAAGAACGAGATGGAGAGGAAGACGAAGAAATTGGAGAAGAAGAAGGAGACTGCGAGTGATGATAGCAAGACTGTGAAGAGGAAGATCGAGAGAGAGGAGGAGAGACTCAAGGTAGAGAAGAGAGAGGGGAAGGGAAGGGACTAATCCATCCCCATTCCAGGCGACGAACAGAGATCTGTCCATGTTCAAGATGAAGTCGATGTTCGCCATTGGTCTCGTATTCACTGCTCTTCTCTCCACTTTCTCATCCATCTTCGAGGGAAAAGTAGTGGCCAAGCTGCCCTTCGTCCCCTTCTCTCTCCTCCAGAATCTCTCGCACAGAAACCTCGTGAGTTCCTCTCTTCTCATTCATCTCTCCCACCCCTCACAATCCCTCCCTCAGGTGGGCGACGATCTGACCGACTGTTCCTTCATCTTCCTCTACATTCTCTGCACGATGACAGTCCGTACTAATCTGCAGAAGTTGCTTGGATTCGCTCCCTCTCGTGCAATGAGTAAGCAGCAAGGAGGAGGAATGTTCGTCCCTCCCGCACAGAACAATCAGTTCTCTTATCTCAGATAGACCCCCTCCTCCAGACTATACGGTACAATGCCATCCTAGTCAACCATCATTATATCCCCCTCTCCTCATTCCCTCTCTCTTGTCTCCCTGTTGTCCTCTCTGCAGGTTGTTTCGTGCTATTCCTCAATAGATTGTAAGCAATATCCTCTATCCGTAGTGCTAGTCTACAGACGATCCAGATTTATATCTAATAATGTTAATACGATTCTCCTCATAGGCCGATTTCTAATTATTATTGTCTTTCTCATCTTTCAATTTGTCGATAAAATTTCTCAGACATTTCTTCTTAGTTGGACACATTTCGTATGCATCGAGTAATTACTGGAAATGGGGAGGGTATTTTGTAACTAAGACATGGTCGTAGATGGAATGGAGAGTGGATGAGGGAGACGATCGATTTGATCCCATCCCATCGACTACTGTATTGAGTCATCCATTGGAAGAGCAGAGAAGTAGGAGAAAGAAGGAAGAAGAGAAAGAGAATGAAAAGAAAGAAGAAGTGGAAGAGGAAGAGATATTCCATCCACTTGGTATCATTGCCTACCTTGTTCAAGTTCGAACTAATTCATCACAGGCGACTTTCATTCTGTCGTTCACGATGAGGATTCACCCAGGAAGAAGAATGGAGAGGTAAGGAAGAAGGGAATGGATGGAAGGTCAAAGTATGTCCTTCAGTCAGATACTGGACCTCTGAAGAATACACTGAAGAGCGAAGCAATCACTCCCACTCATGAGACTGTTCTACCCAATTTCGAAGGTTGGAATAAGATGCGATCGAGAATGATGAGAGAGAAGAAAGAAGGAAATGGAAGAGGAGGCAGGAATATGCTGGGAGGAAAGGCCAGATTACGGCAAGTCTCGATGTTCTCATAGTCTACAGCGCTACTTACCATTTGATGTATCGAAGTAGAAAATGGTTAGTGCATTGACTGATCATTCAGATTGGATCTTCTCGAGGATGTTTCTGGATTGAAGAAGATGAATGTATCGAATGAAGAAGAATATGTGAATGAGATGGGACAGATGAGAGAGACTCTACTCTATGCATGGAAGAATAATAAGAGAATTGAGAGTTTGAAGGTATGCTTGCTTAATGTATGCTCGTATATTGACATGATTTCAGTTGATAGTAGAGATGGTCAAATCTCTTTCTTCCCTCGGTTCTTCCCCTTCCTTCTATCCAGTCCAATTCGCATTGGTCTCACAAGTACTTGATACATTCGGAGGACTTGTCTATGAGAGATTACTCAACATGTCCAATCAGGTAATTATCGATTAACTGAGCTACCGTAACCATGAATCTGTTGAGGACCGCGTATCACGAGGAGAAAGCAAACTTCCCTCGTCCTTCACATCCAATCAAGTTCCCGATTCGGTGAAGGTCGTTGCCAAGAATTGGTTTATCAAATCGAGTGATATCGCTGATCCATTTGCGAGGTTATACGGTAAGTGATAAAGGACTATTCATTCCATCGATAGCTGATTATATTTCAGTAACAATCTCAATCACGAAATGCCAACGATTCTTCGATACTTCCTCTCTGAATGGACAATGGATGAATCTGTGCTCACTCTGCACTCCGATCACCAATCCCATCGTGGCTGCATTCACTCGAGTTTATCTATCGAAGGAGGTATGGAAGGGGGGAGAGAGAGGAGGGAATGGATGAGTGCAGGCGATGTATTCTGATCCGAGTGATCGAAGTGTACACTGGAAGCTAGTGAATGATTGGATGCAGAATCTCAAACCAGTACAGGTCAGTCATTCATCCCCAACCCGTTGGCAACCTCTCTTCTTCCTTCAGGAATCAGTAGTATCTCCCTCTCTGGAATGGATTCTCTCTTGTGTATCCTATCAGTGTTCAACTCGAGAAGATCTCGCTCCTCTCTGGGAATATGCCACCCATCCAGAGAAGAGACGCCTCTTCCTCCTTCCGTTCCTTCGTGCTCTCCCTCCTTCCTATCTGGCTACGCATATTATGGAGGCTACCAAGATTGTGTGCAATCCATCTTCCACTCCCACTGGAAGTGAACTGAAAGCACTCATCACTCCTCTCATCACTCAATCTACTTCTGAGCAGAATCGGTAAGTATTGGACCCTCAAGTCTTTCACGGAGTCGTGAATCTATTCCACTAAACTCTCTCTTCTCAGTGCTCTCGTCCTTCGATCCGTCTGGAGATCAACGATGAAATTGGAATCGACACTCGAATTCGTGGAAGCAGCTTCCGTCCTCCCTTCTCTCGTTGCCACTCACTTCACGATAGACGAGGTACACTGTAGAGTACTGTATCCATCTATCGATCTCTCCTTCAGATGTCCACTCTGTGCAAGAGTATCTACAGTCGATTGAGTGGGGATCCATCGGCCTTCCAATCGTTTATTTCCAATTCACTATCATCTTTTGCACAGGTGAGCATCATGGTTCATTCAACAAGTATTATTTGATCATTATCTATATCAATTGTTCCATTCCAGTCAGCTCCATCCCTGATTCCATCTCTGATCACTCTGGATATCTTCCATTCCCTTCTCTCTCTTCTCATCGATCCATTCGAATCTTCTCGTTGTGCCTCCTCCATTCTCTCCTCTTTCATCTCCCATCACGGGATTGGAAGTGTCAGAGATAGAGTACAGAGTAATCAGGTATGCAGAAGGATAGTGCTTCATGATAGATGAGTCGTTGTAGTTACTGTACCTCTGCACTCTTCTGAAGCAGTCAACGAGAATGGACGAGGGAGATTCATCCCATGATCTACTCATTACTTCTACCGTAGACAGGTAGATCATCCTTCTCTGCTTGATTGATGGTCCTCTTGCAGAGTCTCCCTCTCAGACGGAGAATCAGTCCTCGAATGGTTATTGTCCATTCGATCGAAGATGTCGATGAGGGAGCGAGTCATCGTGGTACGATCTGTCTTCGTCTTCCTTCTATCCATTCCATTCCAGCACGTAATCAACCACGCCTCTGCTCTTGTCATCAGACTATCGTCCAATCAAGGTGAGGTCTACTCAATGAATCTCCCTCTACCCCATTGTATTCAGGTCGTGAGAAGGGAAGTCTCAAACTGACTCGATCCACCCTTGCATTCATCCACATCACCATTCCCTCGATTATCGATCCTACCAATCGATTGATTTCTATCGAGAGAGGATTGCAAGCAGCTCTTTCTGTGGCAGCTCTTCCTCAGGTACGATAGATGGGAGAGGGAGTACGGTAAAGATACGGTAATGAATGGATTATAGGCAGAGGCATTGGCTCGTCTTTCACTGGAGACTCTGGTGGAAGTTCCCTCTGTCCCTTCCGTCCTCCCTTCTCTCCTTCCCATTCTCATTCTCATCCCTGATTCAACGGATAGACAACCACTCGCATTCATTAATGCTCTTATCAACATGATCGATCGGTTAGTTTGCGATTCAGAAAAATACGGTATAATGATATCATAGATTCAGTCGTGAATGGAAAGGGAAGGAAGACGAGTTGATAGATTCGCTTTCTTTGGTCCTCGATGGATTGAGTTCTCTCTCATTGAAGACTCTTCCTGTGAGAATGGCCAACTCGTGGAGTAACGATGAATTGTATGGAGGAAGTGAGGAATTAAGGTGAGAAGTTGGCATGTAGTATGGAGTAGCAACGGTCGGTGTCATTTGAGTGAATCAATTCGTGAGTTATCTGGTGGAATGGTGGATAGATTGAGTGTTCTCTGCCAATCTCGACCTCAAGATTCTCATTCCTTTATCGCCCATCTAGTAGTTAGATGCCAACCCAATGGTGAGTGCCGTAGATTACGGGAGGTAGAGAAGAAGAATCTTTTAGAATGGTCTGTCAAAGTGGTCTCATCTCTTCTGAAATCCCTCGGTCTCACAATCCCAGTGAAACCTCAATTGAATGGAATCGTTCGATTGATTCGATCGAGGGAAGAATGGAGGAAGCATCTCCAAGTATAGACACCTATTTGCATCATTGTATGTGTAGCAGATTAATGCCATAGAGTAATATTTATGAATTCCATAATAATGTATTGTAAATATTACCTGTCACCGGTTGTATCAATTCCCAATTTGTACATTCTGTGAAACGCTGATGAATTATATCTATCTTCCACTCATTTTGAATCCGAATGCAGAGTTGAACCTACTCAAATAATTATCAGTAGAAGCCATCCATAGTTTCTGGTTGATTGATTCAGATGAGTTTTGATTGGTCAGATGAAGAAATGGAAGTAGATGGAGGAAGAAATGATGAGAACAAGAAATTAGATGAAGAAACACTCAATGAATTGTCTAAGCAATATGAAGTTAGTAAGAAGGAATTGGATCGATTGAACCAAATCGGAATAGAGGTACGATCTATATCTCTATGTGATTATTACTTTATTGATTGGTAGATCAAACGAGCTCTCGAACTTCGTCAGAAAATGGAAATGTGTGCAATAAGAGAAGATATCGGAATAAAACTGGAAGTTAAGGTTAGAATAATTCTTAAAGATCAAATATTGAATCGTAGAGATCAAAGATTGAACGTTGAGATCGTTACCGTATTCGATGGATCGATGGTAGTTTATCTCAATGTGAAATCGAGTCTGGATTGGATACTCGAAGAATGGGATCTCCTACTGTCATTGCATCCGATATCAAAGTCTAATGAAGGTGTGGTATCTAGAAGTTCGTCTTCAATCAATATCTTCATTACAGTATCACCGTGCTCCTCTTGTTCCTACCGTATTCCTTCCCTCTCTCCTTCAACTTCTCAATCGATACTCGTCCTCCAATCGTCTGATCCATCTCATTGGCCTACAGTAATCCGTCCTTCTCTAGTCAAGAGATTCACTATTCGCGACAAGTCTTTCTACACTCTCAACAGTGAGATGAAAGCTATTATTTATTCGAATAACTAATAAATTTTAGTTCCTCTTCCTTCTCTTCTCATTTCACATCTTCTTATTTTCAATCCAATCACAGAAACAAGAAAATCAGGACAGGTTGAATTAGCTTTCTCTTTATCAAATGATTCCATATTTTAGAAACGTTCAATTACTCTTCCTACTGATTTCTTCACTAAATTCATCAAAGATTCTTTGCCAGTGGGGATGGGATCAATCCTGGTTCGATATACCTTTTTGCTAAGTTTTATCGAGTGAATTCAGAATGAAAAAGTATTCATTTCTTCAGAGGAACTGCCACAGGAGAAGAAAACCAGAGTAGGTCGAATGATAATCTCTCTCACAACGAATACTTGTTCAGATAGACATCCACAGTACCTCATCGACTCTTCGTCAATCGATAATCTCCTCACTCGAGGGTATATCACTCCTTTCATATCCCCAATACTGTCCCTCATTCTCACCCATCCTTCCGATTCCTTCCCTTCAATCTCTCAATGTACTTTTTAATTCAATCTTTCCCAATTGATCTCTGCCATTCCACTCCCCCCTCCCCTCCCCTCTCCCTCTCTCTCCCTTTCCCTCTCTCCATTTTCAGTTCAGATTGTGTCTAACTCGTTGCACTGCTCTCCTCAAAACACTTGGATCATTCACACTTTCTCTCATAACGGGTAGATACTCTCCCTCACCGTTTCCTTAAGTATTTCTGCAAAGTTCACCCTCTACGATGCCTTCCTGTTTCCTAATATTACCTTTAGTTTCTATTTTTTTGTACTTCGCATTACTACTGTGATTGCATTTCGGGTTTTCTTGAAAGGTAATAAAAGCAAAAATACTGACTGTCTAGCTCAATTTAGAACGAGGAAGAGAATCATAGGATATCACATCAGAGATCATGGAAAGACTGGCAGATTGTTCCGCTTCCATCATTCGAGTTCTCACTTTCCACTTTTTTGGCGATCACTCTTCCATTCTCTATCTCTACCCATCATTGCTTTTCTCTCTTCTCGTATCCAATTGAGAGATTTCTGTCTTGCCATTGCAATCACTCATTAATCAAAGTGAGAACACTTCTCATTTCATTCCCCTCTCTTTCTCTTCTCCCTTTCCATTCTCTCCTTATCTATTATTTGACCCTCCCTTAATCTTCTCACCTTCATTCTCTCTCTCTCTCTCAACCTCCGTGTGATTATGGCACGAAAGAGTGAGACTAACTCTTCTTCTCATTCATTATCCCTCATCAATCCCCTCCTTCGCTCATTCACAGTCCATTCCATTCTATCACTGCTTATCACTACTTCTTCTTATCTTCGATTCAGTCTCCCTCTAGTCTCTTCTCCTTCTCTGAATGGATGGTGATCGACCGTCTACTCTTCCTCCACTCGAAGTGGAAGAGGAGGAGGAGCAAGTCCCTCACACATTCTATGTGTCCCCATCCATCACTCAGGTAGGTCTAGAGAAGGGTAGATCAAGGGGGTAGGTCACTTGAGGGGAGGAGGCATTGACTGACTCTCGATCATCAGAGTGACACTGATCTCCTCATTCGTCCTCGGAAGTCTCCCTTGGGTGCGTCCACTCCCGTTCTCAATAAGAAGCGAGAGGACTTCCTCTCGGAGATAATGGAAGAGGAAGATATGACTAGCATCGCAAGGTAGTGTAGTGTTATTGATTGACTTTCTATGGCATCCCGAATGGAGCTCTCACTTCTCTAGTCAACTGTCTACTCTATTCCCGTAACCGGAAACTGTCTCGATCACTCAATCAACTATTCACTTCCATTTGAGTGAGCCTCGTCTCAATTCGGAACTCGAGATCAAGAATCAACACTATCAGAAACAGACACAGTACAAGAGAAGTCGGATCGACAAGAATCTTCTTGCAATTGACTATGATGGTGAGAGGGAAGGAGAAGAGAGGGGGAAAGGAAGGGAAACAGGGTAGCCAGAACTGATAAGGAATAGAGAAGAGGGAGCAAACGTACTCAAGAATGATGGGGGCAGTTGGACGAAACTACTCATTTCGGATCATGGAGCGTTGGATTAGGAAGATGGTTGGATGAATATACTCATTCCAGGGATTCTTCAACTAACGGGAGGATGCAAGAAGTGGCAGATCATTATGTACATGATCATATCTCTCCACCAAATCCCTCACGCGATGTTCAATCTCTCAGTCGTCTACATGATGTACACTCCCGAACATTGGTGCAAGGTGAAGAGTCTCGAAACGAAGTATCTGGTCGATGGTCTTCACCATTGGTTCATTCCAGGTGCCCGGATTCACACAAGCCGACGTGAATGCGGGAGGAAGAAATGTGACTTGGGACCAATTCTCTAAGTCTGACTTCGTCTTTCCGATGGTCAGTAAATCACACTCACTCACTCTTCCATCATAATAGTTCAGAAGGTCCCAAACAGCAGTGAATCTGTGGCCGACGATAGAAAGTATTCGAAGAGGGGAGGATTTGACCAATGTCATATGTATAAGAGAGACTACTCACTCTACAATGAATCGTCCTGGAAGGAACTCGAGGTTTCTGTAGTTTAAAAAAACGATGCCTGATAAAGAATATTTAGGGTCTTCCGAAGACTGACCAAATGGAATGTTCCAGTTGGGAGTACGATACTTCGGTAGGATTACTGCATTTCGTGCATCAGGAAATGGATTTAGGTTATGGACAAGACAGTTGTATCACAGTTCAATCTAATGTGCGACAATAACATATCTCGAGCTCATCTTCATCTTGCATATTCACTCGGATATCTAGTTGGATGTGTAGTTGGAGGAATCGTCAGTGATAAGCAAGTCCCTCCTTCAGTTCCCATCTATCCAACCCTCCTCCAGATACGGTCGTCGATTCGCCATTTCCTTCTACGCTTGCATCTCTCTTTTCTTCGGTACCGTCCTATATTTCACTGATAATTTCTACGTAAGTTCCAGCGTATATTACATGCTTGGAAAGGGACAATTTATGGCTTCGACTGAACCGATGTTTCAAGAAATCATTTGAAAGTACCCGACGCAGGTCTTCCTCTTCATTAGATTCTGTCTCGCCATCTCGAATGAGGCTGGAGATATCGCTGCTTATGTATACTGTATGGAGATAACGGGTATGAGGAGACGACCTCAATCTCTCATCAGCCACTCCATGTCAGGAACTGAATATCGATCGATCGTTGGTTCCCTGATGCATGCTCCATGGGCACTCGGATACGCTCTTCTCGCTCTACTCGGATATCTAACCAAGTCATGGTCTGCCATCCACGTGAGTCCCTTCCCTCCTCTCTCTCTCTCTCGATTCCTCCCTTCAGGCCATCACAGTGATCGCCCATCTCGCTGCTCTCATCGCCATCTTCTTCCTCGATGAATCTCCTCGATGGCTCATCGTCCAGAATAAGAGATCCCATATGATAAGGGTGAGAAGGAGGAAGGGGGGAGGGGAGAGAAGGGAGGATCAATTGCAGGCCGAAGCGATAATCAGGAAAGTGTGTGATATCAACAAGACGACTCTTCCTTCTGATCTGGGAATTGTGAGTGGAACGATGATGGATGAATAGTATTCTTCAATTTAGATCAAGCATGCAGAGATGGCTAAATGGAAGAAGGAGCATACGACTATCAAACAGTTCATGTCTCTCTATACTTCGAAGAAACTGATCGCAAGGAGTATCTCTCTCTTCTTCATCTGGGTTGGCATCTTCAATACGAACAAGAGATCAAAGATCATCTCCAGGCTTCGACAGCTCTCGTCTACTACGGACTAGTCATCGCCCTCTCCGATCAATCTGCCCCCGAGAGGTGAGGAAGATTCCCAGATGAGAAGTGAATCTCCCTTCTCACTATCAGATCGGTCTTCAAGAATCTTTTCTTCATCAACAATGCAGTCGCTGGAATGCTTGAACTGCCAACTCTCGCCATTGGATGTGTTGTACTCATGAGATTCGGAAGGAAGAAGTGAGAGTCCATTCCTCTCTTCCCATCGCATTCTCTTCCCCTTCCAGCTCCCTCATGTTCTGTCTCGTCTTTTCGGCCGTTTCCCTTGTAATGGCAATCTTCGCCAATGACGAAGTGGTACGTCTCGAATGGATTATCCACTATCGATTCATCCCTACCGTATCTATAACTATATTGTTTCCAGTTTTTCTTATTGTCAATGTTCCTCGCCAAATGCTTCATCCAAGGGGCATTCAATGTCCTCTACATTTTTACCACGGAATTATCTCCGACAGTTCTACGAAATTCCTTCATTGGTATCAATTCGATGGCAAGTCCTTCTATCATAACTCCACTAATCATCTCATCATCTATCTAGATCAGTCGTCTCGGTAGTGGTGCATCTGGCTACGTCGCCATTCTCTCTGATGTTACCTTCCCCAAGGTTCGTTCGATCTACTCTTCTGCTGCAGAAACAACCCATAATCCATTCGCTCATCTTGAGGATGCTACTTTCAGGTTCCAATGATAATCTTCTCCGGCCTCTGTATAGCAGCCTGCATGTTCGTAGCCACTCTTCCTGAGACGATCCACTCTCCACTCCCCGATACTATCTGGGTATGATACTCTTTCTCTCTCTACAGTAGCTCTCGAAAGGAATAAGGAATGGTCTAGAAAGAGAGGCATAAAAAGGAATTGGTTGCAGGACGCAGTAAAACTGCACAATCCCCGTAAGCCATGTCTGAGTGGAGAAGAGGCAGAAGAGGAAGAAGAGATGGTAGAGAGGAGGAATGGAGAGAATGGAGAGAATGGAGAGAAGAAGGAAGACAATTGAGTCTTCCATCCAAAGAGTATATAATACCCACTGGTTTAACCGATATGAATACGTGTATTCCCCTCTCCTGTGTTGAACAACGCATGGATAAGGTTTGGAAAAGAGTTTATTGCCCGAGTGTTGTAAACGGGGGAATGAGACTAGAGTTGAGTGATCAGAGTGTACACCAGTCATCAGATGAGGTACTGTAGAGAGAGAGAAGACTGATCGGGATGGGAGAAGGGCAAAGCTCTGTTCGAATGAGATTACAAGGGAAAGAAGCGAGACAAGGAGGAGATACACGGAATACAACCATCATACTTGTAATACAAGTCATAACACGATTAGATGGAAGATAGAGCAAGAACAGCTTCTACTACTCGGATAAAACAATATTATTACACTTATTAAACGACGAAGTGGAGACGTATTGCAGTGGATTGGAATGGAAATACGAGACTACGGTAGACTACTTGGAAGGGGGGGGGGGGTACTAGTGGGGAGAAGAGGGACAGGATTGGGAACGATAGGCCTTAGAGAGACCTTCCAGCCAGAAGAACATCACGTCTCTATCACGAATTGCAGCACGAGAAGAGATGAGCATCTGAATGGACGAGAGATTGATGGTGTGCATTCACTATCGTACTACTTCAACCGTACACCCACTAATTGAATTGTGAACTGACCTTATTGAGTGAGTATTGAGTAGGTTGTCTCATCAATTGGAACAGGATCTTCGTCTTGGATAACCATTGATCTCTAGTTGATCGAATGGTTGCTTCGAGAACATTCTCAGTGACTCCCTCATCTATTACGAGTTGTTTGAATCGAATGAGAAGAGAAGGAAGAGGAGATGGAAGAGGGGAAGAAGGACGACGAAGAATGGAGAAGGATACTCCCTCCAATGTGTCTCCTTCACCCTTTGATTCGTCGCCCTGAAGAGAGATATCTACTTATTCATTGAAGACCAACCATTTCAAATTCAGATAATTTACCCTATCTATGCCTCTCTATCACCCATCGTATGCCCTTGGTTTGAATCTCTTCTCGCATTCGAATAGATGATCTCTCTCTCTCTCACTCATAAGATATTCGTGGCTCCTCTCATCTTCTTCTCATTCATCATTGACCCGTAATGGGATGGGTTCTTCTTCCCCCTCCCTCTCCCTCCTCTTCTTCGGTTACAAGGAGAAAGAGGGGAGAGAGGAAGGTGTTTACACCCGGAGGAGAGAGAGGGGAGAATCGCACCCTCTCCCTCTCCTTCCCCTCCTCTGCCCGTCTCCCTCCCTCCCTCCTCCGTCCAAGGCAAGAAAAGGGATACCCCCACCTTGTTTACACGAATAACAGACGGAAGCAAGAAGGGATCAGGGAATAGAAGAGAGAGAGAGGGGAAAGACGGAAGAGGGTACCGTACTCTCTTGCATCATAACTAGTCAATGGCCACTTCCCCTTCTCTTCTCTTACCTCCATTTGGATAACGAGACAATCAGCCCAATTGGGTATCTCCGTTCCCTTCGGAAGACCGAGTAGATTGTGCCTGCAATACAGCATCTATTATTTATTCCCATTCCCATTCCATTCCCTCTCTCTTGTCTTATGGATATCTGAAGATGAACGGAGGAGGGAGAAGAGGGAGAGGAGGGGGGAGGGGGGGGGCGAGGGAATTCAATTGTGTCGGAGGACTCCTTCTTCTTTCCAATGCAAAGAGCACAGAGGTCAGACAAACTAGTCGAATGGAAAGGGGATAGAGGAGAGAAGAAGAGAAGAAGAGAGGGAATGGATGCATTCTATATGAATCTAATCTCGAATGACTCTCTCTCTCTCTCTATCTTCTATCGGGGAGGTCTCATGTCTTCGTCCCCCTCTCATACAGATGGTCGGACCCATCGAGACTACACTCTAGTCCCGATTGGATGCTCATCATGGGAACGACAGCTACTCAAACTGACACCTCATTCCACTGATACAAAACAAGCTATTGGGAAATATGTTGAACAATGATCGGGGAGAGAGATCGTCCATCGATTCATTGTCAAATAGAGAGAGACAGTACTCACTTATTAGGATGGGCATAGGCGAGTGCACCAGAATTGACACGAAGACATCCGATGGGAAGGAGATTGGAGAGAGCGAGAAGGAAGGCACGAATCGAGAGACGAGACGAACCAAGGATCACTATCTGAAGAGAGAGGGAGATGATGAGGGATCATATACCCATTTGAGCTGAAGATATCTTGCCCACTCCAATCATCTAGATTGCATCCCTTCCCTTCCCTTCCCTTCCCTTCCCTTCCCTTCCCTTCCCTCTACCATACCTGTCCTCCAGTGATAGTGTGATAGAGTAATCTATCGAGTGAATCATCTCCCATCATCTGCAATCCTCTCGCAATTCTTCTTAGATTCTCCAATTGGTCGAGTGTCTTCTCGTGTTCATTCTCACTTCCGAGAGAGAGTTCAGCCACTCTCTCCGTGTCCAATTCACGAATCACCTGCAGAGAGAACAAAGATTACGAGAGGGAGAGGGAGGGAGAGAGAGAGAGAGAGAGTTAATTAGTCCATTCCCATACATCCATTTATGTCCACTCCACACTCTATTTATATCCTCGTCCATCTCATTCTCAATGGACTGGCGCATTTCTCATGAGGCTTCTTCATCTATTCTCAATCCTCATAGTTCAATGCACCTCATTCCCCATTCATCCGCTCCCGTCCCATTTCTCAATTTCATTATCTTATAAATGAATGAACTCATTCCTTCTGTACTTTCTCCCTCTCTTTCTCTCTCTTCATTTCACACCCAATCACGACGGCACTCATAATAGCCCCCCACCCTCCCTCTTCTCCCAGTCCATCCAATTCATTCTTCCTCTCGACACTCCCGTCCATAATTGAGCATCCCTCTCTCTCTCTCTCTCTCTCTTCCCTTCCATTTGAGTGTGAGAAATGAGTAGGGGAGGGCTGATGCACAATGACATCTACCATATCTGTATCCATCCATTTGTCAGTGGAATCATCTCTCGAGGGGTGAGCTCTCCCCTCTCTTGCATCTTCCCATCAACTGGGGGAGGGGGTTCACGTCGTTCTTCTGAGAGGAGAGAGGAGAGAGGGAGGGAGGGGAGGGGAGAGATGAGACAAGAGTGGGCAGAGGGAGATAGACGTAAACAAGTGAAGAGGGAGAGAGACCATGGGGAACGAAGAAACGACCAACCAATGGTTAAAAAAGGGGGAGAGGAGAGGGGATTGATTGTACACTCAGGGGAGAGTTGAGGGGAGAGAGAGGGCGAGAGGAGGAGGAGAGGGACTGGGGGGCAGACCGGAGCTGAATGGGCAATGGATTGAATGGGGAATCGAAGGAGAAGAAGAGGAAGAGGGGGAATTGTGCAGTATTCGCACCCACTCTCAACCACTCCGTGCAGAATCCATTCGAATGGAAGGGAGAGAGAGAGAGAAGAGGGGGGAGGGGGAGGAGGGGGAAGGGGAGGGAGGAGGGGTTCTAAGGGAGAGAAGGCCCCCATTCCATCAAATGATCGATTGAGTCGTTACTTGATGTAGTCCATTCAAGAGTCAATTGGGAGATGAGGAATGGGTATCGGAAGAGAGGCAAAGGGAGAGGGAGAGGGGAAGGAGAGGGGGGGGGGGTCGAAGGGTAAGGGGTGGTCTAGACAAAGAACTGCCTCTCTCTCTCCCAATGTCCTTTCCATCCCCTACAAGTGCACAAGTGCAACCACAGCCTACGCCATCCATTTTACTCATTTCTTCAAGTTCGCCCTTTTCCTTCTCTTTTCCAGTAACGACCGCCCTCTATGCATCATCACTACGCAATCGATGGAAACTATGTGACTCCTCTCTTCGTAATGTGCATAACAAGTAAGAATGGCTCACGAGCATGTCCTGAGTGGGGAGTCCCTCGAGTGCACCATCGAAGAGACGAAGAGATTCCGATCGAAGAGTCCATAGCATCTGTCTGCAATTACTCACTTGTTGCACACACCATATCGCAGATGGAACGAGTGGAGAGAGAGGGAGGAGAGGAGAGGGGAGAGGGGAGGGGGGGGGGAGACTGCCCTATTTATAGATCCACTCCCACTTTGTACAATTCACCCCCATTCTCCTCCCAGAGACTCTAATCACTCTACCAACGAGTGGAGACACTCTTCTCCTCTCTACAACTCGCACCTAACTGTTCAATGGGAGATCCCCTCTATACAACTCTCCCTCTTCCCTTCCATCGATCTTTCATCTGAATGGATGGATCTCTTCTCAATACCTTGCTCCTCCTCCTCCAATATTCCCCGTAGTTCCCATTCCTCGCAGAGTATTGATGATGGTTGTAGAGGGAGGAACGATTGATTCTTCCTCTACATCAAATCTCCGTTTTCTCATTGAAGAGAGAGGACCCGTATTGAGATGACGACCCACACCCATAGAGGGAAAGGAGGAGACGACCAGCGACCAGAA
>LS520802.1:58165-73146 GCA_900490845.1 Pristionchus japonicus | reverse complement strand
CCCCCCCCTGCATGGATGGATACTCAACAGGTGGCTATCCCATTCGAACCTCCCCCCCCCTCTCCCCTCTCCCCTAGCTAGACCTCCTCTCCTTCGTTCCTTACCTATGCAATCCCTTCCATACATTCTCATCTCCGACAATCGTCTGCAGATCTCGAGATGGCTCCACGTTCATCTAAACAACTACATTAATCTTTATTCCTTTCGTCTTCTCTCTTTCAGATTGGATAGATAGGGACAGATGGATAGATGGAGAGACGGAGAGATGACCACACTTTCAACACTCAGCTATAGTCAGCACAAGCCGATTCCTTGAGATAGAAAGAAGGAGAGAAAGAGAGAAAGAGACCTCATTAGAATGCGTGTAAGATGAAACGAAAACGGTCTTTCTACGACACATTCCTTCTAGATTCTATCCGTCGAGAGGAAAAGTGAGACTGTTCTAACTGGTCATTAGACCAATGCAGGCTGTTTGAAGCCCCTTTCATGAATCAGGGAGACAAAGTTTTCTTTCATGAATCAGGGAAGCAGTTGCGAAAGGACTAATTTCCAAATATGAAATGGTTACTCACCCTCCTTCTGAACCATCCTTGGGGTACCATATTGGCCCTTGGTGCATTCTCTGGTCGAACTGCATCCGATGTATTCCCTCCTCCATCCATCTCTTGACGAAATATTCGACTTGCACTACGCTGAAACGAACCCATCATGATTACTAGTGATGATGCAATATTGGTAGATCAAAAAGCGCTAGTAGTCGATCAATGATGACTCGACAGTCGATATGGAGATAGCCACTCTGGTTTAGTTTACGAGACGGAAAGAGAAGTGTCATCATCGGAAATGGATGATGGACCATCATAAAACGACGTCTAGAGATAGTTGAGAAGAGAGGGGTAGATCAAAGGGAGATAGAAGATGGAAGGGTGGGGGGTCGAGGGAATGGTGTCAAACATCTATCTATTCCTTCCTCTATCACATCTAGTTGTACTCAGCCCATTTCCATTTCGATTTTCTCATTGATGAATCATGCTATCGCAAAAAAATAAACCGTTCCGCTTATTATTCCACCCTGTAGATTTTCAGCTATTGATTGCAGGGCTCTCAGACTTTGGCTAATGTGCTTAGTCGTTTCCTACGAGATCTATTAGCAATACCCGAGAATATTGAAAATTTAGGGATAATCAATAATGCACTAGCGAATTAAATGTTCCGTATTGTGCGCTAAACGCAGTATTGTCAAAGCTGAGCATTCGAATTGCACAATAACAGCTCTAGATGAATTGACTATAAACATGAATAGACATGCAGATTGAGAAATTAAAGGAGTGGGGGAAGGAATGATACATACCTGCAGTCTATTCTTCATATTCATGAGATGTGAGAGAAGGGAATCGTGATTATTGAGGATGAATTGCATTTGACTGCTCACGACGATGAATGAGTAGAGACGGAGGAATCCACGAGCACGACTATCTTCCAATCTACAATTACATCACTCCATCTCCATATCAATCTCATCTATTGCATATCACAACCTCAATTATGGTGCCATCAATCCAATCAAATTTTACCAATATTGGATTCCACTTAACCATACAAGACTAGGATGAATGGTAGATGGAAACGTGGCAATCGACCACCTCCCTCCTCTCCCCCCCCCCTCTTTCTCTCTCTCTTTGATGTGAATCCAATCTCGTCCTCAACTCATTCACAACGATGTGAGTGATGGCTATCATATTTCGCGCAACTTGAAAAAGGGAGCGCAGACCATGGCTATTACGCGCCCCTCGTTATTTCAAAGACAAAAAGTTTACGAGCAGGCAATTTAGACAGAAGGTCGGATTGGTTTCTGCTACGATGAGTGGAGAATTGAGAAAGAAGGGTCGTTAGTAAAGGACTGGGGTTGGCCTACTTGAATTTCAATATAGGAAAGATTCAAACGATGTTTTTAAGGATATTCCAATACAAGAGGCCCAGAACAAATAATTAAGCATCAATGTTTGTGATTCATCGTGGAATAACAAGAATAAATAAGTCTATTCTCACCGGAAGGTCAAACTCATAGTGTATCCATGCTGAGCATCGCCGAAGAAAACATTCCCATCCCTCTCCGTTCCTTTCGTATGTACACTGGAGGGAGATGGGGATGAAGCTTCGCCTCCTGGCTCTGTAATAGTAATTTAGAAATTTTACATTAAAAATTGTCAGACGTATTTTATTGTGTTTCATGCACATCCCCTTTACTGCCAATGAGCGATCAATTACACAAAGAACAACAATGAAAAAAACTCACTAGCAGGAGGTTTGGATACCCTTTCAGTTGAGGTTCCCACTTCAATAGTGAGAGATCGAAGACACGAGTATTTTACTTTGTCCAACACTCCATCATCGAATGATACCTGCGATTTAACGTGATTGCATGTATTTTCTAAATGATCACAGACTAAGCTATTCTTAGGATTTAGAGATCAAAGCACCAGGTACGAAAACCAACACCAGTAACGCAAGGTCTACATAGCAACAAGAGCTAGGATAGTCACGGAAATAGAGAACTGACTTGAGAGCTCACGAAAGTGGTCTGGGTTCTTCTATCGGCAGAAAGATAGGCCACTCGGCTCCCAATTGATGTACAGGCAGTGCATCTGAATTATTTGAATCAATATTTGCATTCTAAATTAGCTTGAACTTAACACCATAATTTTTTTGTTAATACAATCGCTTACCGAGCTTCCCTGTCTTTCGCAGCTCCTTTAACCAATTCAGGGTGATCAACTTCCGAAACAGGAAGATTCTTAGCGATATAATTCAATGAGGATTCGTTCGGCCAATCCTGCAAATTAAAAGATAAAAGGAATCGAAGTGAAAGAATTCAAACCGGAGCATCGGAGGGGCCTTCGCCAAATGGAAGGGAACGGAGCGGCTGTGTAGTGAAAATAACCCGTGGACCGTGACTCTCACAGAAGTGGCAAAAGGCTATGACGGCTTGCATCCCTGCAATGCACCCACTCATATACTCATAGACCACGTGAATCGGGTGCGCATGCTCATTGGGAATGCGTCCGTGGAAGATGGTGAGAGAAAGAATGGGGGGAAATGAGCATGATAAGAATCTGTCACTCAGACTCGTGATATCACCTCCCCGGAACCCAGACGCCAGATAACGGCTAATCTAATAGACACCATAGCCAAAACTGTCTGGATATGCAAATTGAATTGAGTGAGGTAAACAAGATAGGAAGTTAGACCGCGGAAATCAAGGTAAATACACTCACCTTATTGTATGAAATGTGTACAGCTATATGTAGATCAAGATGAAGCAATGAACAGGGATCTATCTACGCGTGAAAGACTTGGAATTCACAGGGAAACTACACCGGAAACAGATGAAACCGTTGAAAAAACTGACGACAGCACAGTTTGCGCGCCAATGCAACACCTGAAACGCGCGCGCGTCAACCCAATAACCTCCCTATCTCTCCCCTTCCCCCAAGATAAAGGGAGCTTCTCCTATTGAAGCTAGCTTTTCGTGAGAGGGGTTGGCAGACCATTTTTCGATTTCTGTTCCATCGATCATGCTCACACACAGTATCTGCCATGACGCATAAACTTTTCCTTTTTGTGTCTAGTGAGTATTGACCAAGTTGTTTACACTCGACTAAAAACTTGCGAGATCGGTTGCAGTTGCCGTTCTCATTGCACGTGAGTTATCCACCCTCCGCCTGTTCATTTCAGAGGAGATCGACGTAGTAATCGGTAGATCTCTCGAGTAGGATGGCCTCTCTCTTCCGTCCTCTCAATCTTTCCTCTCAAACGTGAGTGTTCTTCTGTCATCCATTGATTAATCTTGCCTCCCGTTGATAGAAGGGCCCTCTCCCGTTCCACCGCAGTTGCTTCCCAGCAGATTCACGATCCCGATGATCCGAAACAGGTGCGATCGGCTAGAAAAAGATAGTAGCAGTAAATCAAGTGAACTGGCTAAGGTGGCACTGTACAAGCTGTACCGACCGGAGAGAGTCACTCCCGCTAAAAGAGGAGTGGAACTGCTCAAGACTCCTCGATTGAACAAGGTGAGGGTAGAAGGGGGAGGGTGGGAGATATGGGAGGTGTAATTCAGGGAATGGCCTTCTCTATCTACGAGAGACAATATCTGGGTATCCATGGATTGCTGCCACCTGCATTCATGACTGAGGAACAACAGGCATATCGAATCATGACCAAATTGAGACAGCAGCCCGACAATCTGGCCAAGTTTGTACTTCAACTGATCCACTTCTGCAAATATTGCGCCTCAAATATGAACCACTAGCTTATTGTCATCACCACCAGGTACATTCAACTGGATGGTCTACAGGACAGAAACGAGAAGCTCTTCTACAGAGTTCTCTGCGACAACATTAAGGAGGTACAATAGCCAGAAAAGAACTATAGGGAATCAGAATCAATTCAGCTCATGCCCATCGTCTACACTCCTACTGTCGGTCTCGCTTGCCAGAAGTTCGGATTCATCTACCGTAATCCCAAGTAAGTTGTTATAGGGGATGCGACATGCTCATTCTCACTCCAGGGGTCTCTATGTGACGATCAACGACAATTCTATCAGTAAGATCTATCAGATTCTCAGCAATTGGCCGAGCACCGATGTCAAGGTACGGTGGATGCATTTCATAATATTCTATGGATTTCGTAACTGTTTCGTTATAATTGGACTACAGGCTATCGTTGTGACAGACGGAGAGAGAATCCTTGGCCTGGGAGATTTGGGTGCATATGGTATCGGAATTCCCGTCGGAAAGCTCGCCCTCTACGTTGCACTCGCTGGTGAGTTATTGTAAGTCCTTGCAACTCGAATCAATCTGTTTAGGCATGCAACCCGACTGGTGTCTCCCTGTCCTAATCGACGTGGGAACTGACAATCAGGTATAATTGATTTGCATTGGCAGTAAATAACTGAATTAGTGCAGGAGTTGCTGAACGATCCCTTCTACACTGGACTCCGTCGCAAGAGAGTTCGTGGTGCGGAGTACGATTCACTCCTCGATAACTTCATGAAGGTACTGCATCTTAGTGATTACTGAATGGTGAAGGTGAAGAATAACGAACGACTTTTAGGCGTGCACAAAGCGATTCGGACAGAATTGCCTGATCCAATTCGAGGACTTCGGAAACCAGAATGCATACCGTCTACTGGATAGATACCAGCAGAAGTATTGCATGTTCAACGACGATATCCAGGGTTAGTCACTCGCTAGACTTTGAGTTCTCTGATTGCCGATCAGACTTGTCTGATACATTTAGATCAGATATTAACTTCTCTCTTCATGTATACCTTTTTCATTATCTGATTGATCGATCTCTACAGTACACTTTCCTCATCTCAGGAACGGCATCGGTTGTCGTTGCGGGACTCCTCGCTTGCACGAGAGTCACGAAGAAGAAGCTGAGTCAGGAGAAACTCGTCTTCCTCGGAGCTGGAGGAGTCAGTGCATACTCTCAATCACCTTTAGAGTCTGGTCTTGATGAGGAGATCAACGCGGACAGCACACTGACTCACTCCATAATTGATTGTATTTGCAGGCGGCGACGGGAGTGGCGGAGATGTGTGTACTGCAGATGCAGGCAGAGGGATTGAGTGAGGAAGAAGCTTGCGAGAGAATATTCATGATTGATATCGACGGATTGATCACCAAGAATAGAGCTGCCCATCTATCTGATAGACACAAGAAATTCGCCAAGGTATGGTTTTAGTCAAGATGGATGTAAATTGATTGATCTCGTTGCAGGACCTCCCCGATACGAAGAACCTTCTGGAGGTGGTGAAGACTGTCCAGCCAGGAGCACTCATTGGTATGATACCGTACTTACTTTTGATCAATACTCTCATCAGGTGCATCAACGGTAACTGGCGCATTCTCTGAGGAGATCATCAAGGAGATGTGCACAATAAACCCTCGTCCCATTATCTTCGCCCTATCCAATCCAACCAGCAAGGCTGAATGCACTGCAGAACAGGCTTACACCATCTCTAATGTCCGTTGATAGTGGAAATTTTTTGTCCATAGAGCTGTAGAGAATTTATGAAATGGGTCCGTTGATCGTTCTGTTTTTATTGGGAAATGTAATCTTCTATCTCATCTCTCTACAATCTCAGGGCTCAGTCCTCTTCGCATCTGGCTCTCCCTTCGACAATGTGACCATCAATGGAAAGTTGTACAAACCTGGTCAGGGCAACAATGCATTCGTCTTCCCCGGAGTTGCTCTCGGAGCTGTTCTCTTCAAGGTGAATCATTGGAGGGAGAGAATTGATTGAATGTATTCCGATTGTAGGTCAGCCACATAGATAACAGTCTCTTCCTACTCGCTGCGAGGGTCAGTTATTACTTGATTGTAGTCCGTATGGGTCAGAACTAATGATTGCTTCAAATTATTAATCCCTTTTCCAGAAAGTAGCCGAGTCAGTATCAGAGAAGTCTCTGAATGAATACTCTCGTATCTACCCTCGTCTCAAGGATATTCGTGAGATCTCCATCAAGATCGCTGTTGAGGTATTCCTATTTGATCATCTGAATTGCATCTGATTACATTGTAATCGCAATAGTTACAATAATATCCTGATCCAGGTAGCAAAGCACTGCTATGCCAATGGAACGGCCACTCTCTATCCCGAACCTGAGGATAAGGTGAGTGTCTAATTGGTGTTCCCTCCCATCCACCATGCTATCGTACTCTAATCAGGAACTATTCATCCGCCATCAAGTGTACGATGTTGAATACGAAGATCTCATCAACAGAACGTATGCTTGGCCTGCTAAGGTAACAGCGAATCTCACTATTGTATTTATCTGTAGATGGATAGAAAGTGAACTAATCTCCTCATTACAGGATTCGATGCATGGATTCCCTGTTCCGGTCATCAGAAGAAACTCGATGGATGATGAATAATCGGATTATCCCTCGCCCTTTCTATCTTTACTTCTCTCCATCTCCTTCCCTGTAGGCTACTAGTAGACAGTCCCATCTGAATAACGGGAAATCTTTCAATAGGATAGTTGTGGCGTCCATTGATTCAGATGGGACTCTCACTTTGTCTCTCCATCGGGAGAATCAGAGAGAGGATACTGTAGAATACGAGTCACTCTATCCCAGTAGATACGATTGTTTGTGTAGTCAAATGTCGAGAACCCATCCTCTAGTCTTCAGTTGTTCTTCTTGTAGAAGTTATAAACCACTAATAAGTTTATTAACAATATTAAAGTACACTTTGAATGATGTGGAATGAGATTGAAATGTGCAAAATTGTGAATGACTAGAGAAGAGATGCCCATGGAGGATAGATGGGCTGGGGATTCTGGAGGTAAGACATGACGACGGCAGACACCGAAAGCCTGGAAGGAGAGAGATTAGATGGGGAGGGGGGGGGAGGAAGGGACTAACATGAAGCTGGAGACGATCTGCTTAGCATCATCAGAGGATCGAGTATTGGCGAAAGAGACACACGAACAGAAGAGAGCTGCCCATGCACTCCATTTCAGCTAGAAGGAATGAATAGAAAGGGGAATGAGAAGAGAGACTCACTCTGAGCATGAGACCGCACATGGAAAAGACCATTCCGAGCACATTCACTGAAATACTTTTTTTGTAAAGAAGAGGAAAACATGTCTAACTGTAGTCTGGAAGAGGATCCATGTCATAAGACTGGCTGAGGTCGGCGGGCTTCGCACTGGAAACAAAGTTATTCAATGCACCGATCAGTTGTCGGCCAAAGCCAATTATTCTCTCATTGTTCCTTCAAGAATCAATGAGTACACTGACCGAACAACTTTGTTAGGACGACGGACATCAGTGGAGTTCTGCATGACGAAGAATGGGCAGAGGCAATCACACCAAAACTACCGCAAAGCGGGCAAGAAATCGAGTGTTGGAAGAGAGACTCGGAAGTTCAGTTCGTGATAACATGAACATTTTGCAGCGCACCTCTCTGTATTTTTATTAGTTTATGAAATCAGTTGTGACTATAACTGCTTTAAGAGATAATTTGTTGCTTTGTAAAAATAAAATAATGAATCAATATGTCGATTTATTTGAATAATTGAGAAAAATAATATTTACTGTATTTAGTGGTGAAATTCCAAACTGACATTTTTCTTGTTTATTGATCATTTTCTCGTCTCTGCTGTCACGTACTGTGCTAAATGATGTTCTAGATTATGTGTTTCATCTGATACTATCGCCCCATTGAGGTTCCCCAATTATTCAAT
The DNA here is from genome assembly GCA_900490845.1 of Pristionchus japonicus. Taxonomy (NCBI): domain Eukaryota; kingdom Metazoa; phylum Nematoda; class Chromadorea; order Rhabditida; family Neodiplogasteridae; genus Pristionchus; species Pristionchus japonicus. Next base: position 64,888 of record LS520802.1, on the reverse strand, counting down.
TTTTTAGCCACTTCTTTCAGGTAGTTAAACATGGTTCGAGTCTGTCCACATTGCGGCTGCTCAGACATCGATGAAGATGCAGGTCGTGGAGATGCTACTTGCACGGGATGCGGAACCGTCATCGAAGAGTCGATCGTTGTCTCTGAGAATCAGTTCCAAGAGAGGGCTGGAGGATCAGGGCACACGCTTGTCGGTTAGTACTCTTCTGAATCACGTTGAAATCTGTCTCTTTGATAGGTCAAACGATCTCTATGGATAGGGCACATGTTGCCATCCAAGGAGTACCTGGTCTAGCATCACAGGAATCACGAGAAGTCACCTTTGCAAAGGGAAAGAAGCTCATCGAAGAAGTTAGTGTGCCCCTTGATCATTCATTCAATTTATGTCTATTTTTGTTATCTACAAATCTGTTTTCAACAGGTTGCCTCGCAATTGAGAATCAATAAACATTGCGTCGATACCGCATTTAACTTCTTCAAGGTTCGTTTGTGGTGATCTTTGATCTTCTTTTGTACTAAACTCTTACTTAGTCTGATTTATTTCTCAACCTTCAGATGTGCGTGACTCGGAATCTAACTCGTGGTCGAATGCGTACTCACGTAGTAGCTGCATGTCTCTATATGACGTGTAGACTGGAGAATACCTCCCATCTACTCCTTGACTTCAGTGATGTCACTCAAGTGAGTGCTTATTTATTTATTGACCATCAGTCTGACCTCCTTTTCCACTTTACACTTATCTTTTTTCATCCTTGAAAGAGAAATATAGGTGAACGTGTATGATCTCGGCCGTACTCTAAACTTCCTCTCTCGTTCTCTCCGCATCAATCTTCCCACCACCGATCCCTGTCTCTACATCCTTCGATTTGCTGTGCTCCTCGACTTTGGAGACAAGCAGAAAGAGGTAGGTCAATAGAGAAGAGCAGAAGAACGAACCCGCTCAATATATTTATGTTGCGGTGCTTCTTATTTCCTATCGACTGTTACTGATGGAGGGTCTCAATAGGTCATGTTTTTCCAAAGGTTGAATAATCTCAGGTGGTTACACTGGCAACTCGTCTGGTTCAACGAATGAAGAGAGATTGGCTTGCAACTGGAAGGAGACCGACGGGATTGTGTGGAGCTGCTCTACTACTTGCTGCGAGGTACGCATTGCATGGAATACTCCTACGATCCCAATCTTTTCCCTATTCCTCGCTCCATCGAGATTTCCTTTTTTGTTGTTGTAAAGTACACAAGATGTTCATTGCAGATCGTTCAACTTCAATCGTTCAGTGACAGACGTAGTGCGAGTAGTACACGTGAGTGAGGCAGTAGTGAGGAAGAGACTCGATGAGTTCTCCCAAACTCCCTCCTCTGCCCTCACTCTCGACCAATTCTCCAGTGTCGATCTGGTGAGTGGAGCAGTGTCGAATCAGCATTGTGCAATAGATTGACTGGCTGTGACGATTTTAGTGTGTGCATCGAAATATGCACAAATATGGCAAATGCATTTCAATTATGAAATGGATGAATATCAGGAGCACAGTGAGGATCCTCCTGCATATCGAGAAGCACGACGGAAGGCGATTGTAGCGAGAGAAGAGGAAGAAGCAGAGAGAATGGAGAGAGAACTCCATCCCATTCAAGAAGAAGTCGAGAGAGCATTGGAGAAGAAACAGAGGGAGAAGTTCAAGAAGAGTCCTTATGCGAGGATGGTCGGAGGAAGTATCGAAGGAGGAGAAGAGGTGAGGGAGAAGGAGTGGATGAAGAGTGAGAACATTCGATTGAAGATGGGGAAGGCAGAGAAGGCCCTCATCACAGATGATATACTCGATGCTGTCTATAGAGAAGCCAATGGAACTGCGTAAGTGGAATGCGAGATTATTGATTGAGAATAATGAATGTATCATCAGGATGGAGGACGTGTATCATCGTGAATCGACAGTGGGTCCGTCTCTCGAGTCACTGGGAATCTTGAGAGGAGCCATCGCCCCTCCTCCCATTGTATCGTATGCACTACCTGCACAAGATGCTGAGAATGGAGATCTGTTCACAGGAGGTGAGATACTGGCCATTTTTCAGTGATTTTCGAAGAAAAAATTATCACGATAGAATCTTCTTTGAGATATCGACGACGATGAGATAGACTCGTACATTCTGACGGACCAGGAGGCTAACGTATGCATTTTATTCTGAGAATATCCATTGGTGATTCGTTCACAACCTTATCTAACTTTTCCCTCAAAGATATGAATAATACTCTTACAGGTGAAAGAGAAGTTCTGGATGAAATGCAATGGAGAGCATCTGGAGGAGGTGGCACGGCGGAAGAAGTTAGTGATGAGTGGGGAGAGGAAGAGAGGGGGGGGGAGGGGTGGGGATAGGGGACGCTGATGTGACAGATTAGTGCGATCTAACCACGTGGAAGCATAGCAAAATTGATAATTTTATTTATAAACCTCTATCTCATTCAGAATCCGAGAGGAAGAAGAAGCGAAAGAGGGCGAAGAAGGGAAGAAGAAGAAAAAGAGGAATCTGAAGAAGAGAGATCATACTGAAGCAGCCACTCCTGCTGAAGCCATCGAGAAGATCATACAGGCACGATCTCATTTACTTTCGACCGAGTTGATTGTTTTCATTTCTGTATTTGGCATAATTTATGTTTGCCAATGCAAATAGCCAAAACCGATATTTCCTCTGTAATATAAAATGACTCTGTTTATTCAGGAGAAGAAGTTGTCTAACAAAGTGAACTACGATATCCTCAAGGAGTTCTCTGGAGGGGATGAGAGGGTAGAGAGAGAAGGAAGAGATGGAAGAGAAGGAAGAATGGATGATGAGAAAAAGATGGTATTCAATATGGAAATGGTCAAACTGGAAAGGGAAGCCAGTGTGGTGAGTCGTGTTGTATGTTTAGTTAATGTGACGAAGTAATTAATTTGTAGTTGAATTATTTAATTTGCAGTTCAAGACTCCGGCCCTTCCTCCTCTCCGTTCTCCTTCTTCTGTATCCACTCCATCGACCACTCCTCCCACTCCCTCCACTCCCTCTCTCCCTTCAACCCCCTCCCTTCCCTCTCTCTCCTCCATTCCATCGATGGGAGCGAAGAGGAAGAGACTTCAATCCAGACCAATCATAACTCCTTCCAAGGATATGATGGAGTTGAGCAAGTGAGTCGTCCTTCGCTTTTTCGACAGTTCATACCTTCTCTGAGTAAATGAATAATGAGTTAATGATTAATTCTTTCAGAGCTCTTGATCTCACTCCCCGAACTGGAAGTTTGATTGCGGAAGGAAACAATGTGCGTGGTTCATATTCAAATATTCGAAGGAAAAGTTGTTTTCGAAAATGAATTTAGTGTTGTGATGTTAGCATTTTGAGATCAAATCTAGTGATCGATAGTTACGTATTTCAGGCGAAGAAAAGTCGGTTAGCAGATTCACCTAAGAAGACGAATGGAATTGAAGCGAAGATTGGAGAGACGGAACCAGAAGGAGAGAAGAGGATAGAAGAGAAGAAGATTGTGGAGAAGGGAGAAGAGATGAAAGAGGGAATGATGATGAAGGCAACGAAGAAGGAAGAAGAGAAGAGAGGATCCTCTACTAGAAGACCAAAGATCAACCATGTACCTGCTGGAGTGATCAAGGTGAAGAAGAGGCATCTAGTTACTTGGGGGGGGGGGGAGATGGCAATGATGAGTTATTTGCAGAAGGAAGTGAAATCTCCAGTGAAGACGAAAGTAGTGGAGAAAGAGACGGCGGAGAAGATTGTAGAGAAGGAGAAGGAAGTGCAAGATAAGGGAGAGGTAAGGGAACTTCTTATTTTTCGGGATTGGCTGCTGGTTAGAAACGAAAAAGTAATGTGTTCCATATCAGCCTTCTCGGACGGATGCTCCTCTCGCTTCTACATCCAATGATGAGTCGATGGAGAAACAAGGGACTTCTTCTGTTTCGAAAGGAGGAGAAGGTGAAGAGAAGAACGGCGAAGACGAGAAGAAAGAAGGAGGAGAAGAGAAGAAGGGAGTAGTCCGACGGAGTAGAATCAAACCTGTTATCCCTCAAGATTTGTTATGGAGATCAAGTAGGGCAAAGAAGTAGATCAATCTGATCTCTTTCTCTTTCTCATTAGGTACGTATTCTGTACAATAGATCTCATCGGGGTAAATCAATTGAACCCCTTAATACCATTGATCTCGTTCTCATTTTGTGTTATCATTGCTAATTCCTGTGTTATTGGGTCTGAAGAGTATCACCAAAAAGTACCGCACTTTTGTAGTAAAATAGTATTCTGAATAGTGGTAGTAGTTAGATTATTGAAATTAAATTTCTCGGTCTAGATCGGATCTCGAATGTTTCACTTTGCTTTGTTTCATCTTCTTTCAGCTTGTTTTCTTCCTCTCTCAGTTTTATCCGACCTAGACCTCACCCTCTTCACATTGTTGACGGGTCTTTTATCTTTTGGTACTGATCTGCCTTATCTATCACATTAATAATGGATTTAAATCGTACTAATAAAACAATTTATTAAGTTTTTTTTGTCTGTGTACAACATTGAAGAGAGAACAAATATTTAGATGAGAACCCATAGTATGAATGAGAAGGAGATCGGAGGGATAGAAGGGGATTATGTTAGTCTGCTTGGAGATGGCTCTCTCGATGACATTGATCGACTCCCTGCTTTATTGATTGAAGTGAGAATGGGAAAGATAGATACAGTACCTCTTGAATCTTCACGGGAGTCTCCATCTATCGATCGATTAGGCGTGGGAGAGAAGGATAAGGCATTTCGGACCATTTGTTCACAAGATGCGATCACTCGACCTAAAGAGATGCATTGAAGAAGAAGAGAGAGAGAGAGGAGGAGACTTGCCTAGGAATGAAGTAGTTTCAGGTCGTGGAGAGAGAATTCTGACGATGGATTCCCATAGGAGATCAGTATTGACACTCATTAGGGCTGATATCTCGACGAACGGAATCTTGTACAGTTTAGAGAGAGTTCGACCTTCTGAAGGGAAGAGAAGGAGTAGAAGAGAGGAGGAGGATGGAGGGAGAGAGGGACTCACCCAGATTAGAGACGACTCTCGATCTCTGATTGTCGCATTTATTGCCGATGAGAAGAGTGGGAGGACGATGACCGGCCTCGTTCTACAAGAAAGAGCCATTCTTCCTCCCCTAATTCTTCCATTCTCTCACCTTCGGTAGTCTAGAGATGAATCGGAGTGCATAAGCGAGTGATTCTCTCGAATCAACTCGATAGACAACTGCATAGACTGTCTCGGAGGGAGTCATATCTGTCTGGAAAGAGAGAGGGAATCATCTCTCCATCGATGGAATGGATACCTCAAGGGTCGATTCAACAAGAACTTCCATCTGAACTTCCTCTCCATTCAGAAGGAATCGACACATTCCTCGAGTTCGTTCTGTGTCTGCAATGTTCAAGACTCATTTTGCTTATGATTGAGATCATTTATTTCATTGACTATCTTAGACTAGAAAACGTGATTTCGCAAACAATTTCATTGATGCACCTGTTTCAAATCAGTCAAAGGTCGTTTTAATGCACCTGCAGCTAGAGACTAATCCTGTATCCATCACTCAACATTCAGAATTTCAGAAAGGATAATTGTTTCAAATTAATTAATGTTCATTCAAACATTGACATTAATTATTGAACAACAAAAAAATGCGTGCCTGAAAGATGCAATCAACAAACCGTCATCACTGGCATCCATAACTTGCTGATAGATTGCATCTGCCACTCTCCTCTTCCCTGATTGGGAACTACCGTACACCTGCAATCTCTCCCTCCACATCCAATCAGTGAAATGGAATCTACCCGTAGCAAGACCCTCCTCGTTGGATTCCTTCCTTCTGGAGAATAGAGGTAGATATCGGGACAAGTCGATCGACGACCACCTTAGAGAGAGGGATGAGGAAGGGAGAGAGGGAGAGAAGGAGAGAGGGGGGGGAGGGGGGGGAGGGACTGACCACTCATCTTCTCCTCCTCTACAGCTACTTCTCTCGTGATTACTCCTCTTGATGTACAGTCGAATGAACGCATTGCTGATGCCTCAGAAGACATTCTTAATGGAGAGATGATGATAGGGCGACTAATTGATCTGTGAGGTGTTCACTCCTCCAAGTATCTTACTTGTGTCTCTTCTTAGTGGCAGGAGGGAATCGATCCATCTGAGAGTACTCCATAACGTCGGGAAGATTGTTGATGTGACGAGGAGCACGAGGAGATGAATTACGAGAGGAATCCGCCCTGAAGAAGAAGAGGATGGAGGAGGGGAGGAATCAGAGATGGCAATGGATTTCATGCAGGGGATCTACAAGATAGGAAGAATCTGCACGTAGACAATGGAGGGAGTTGTATGAAGGAACGAGAGTAGGAGGGAGATGGGGCGAGTTTTGAGTGGGAGAAGAAAGAGGAAGAAGGGGAAAGGAGATATTGGTGGGAATGAATAGGACTGGGTAAGAGTTGTTGATGAGTTCCTATGATCAGTTCCATCCTGAGGAGGAGAGATGATTGTACAGTAAGTAAACAGCTATCTTCACCCAGCGGTACAAAATTGAATCGCAAGCAGTTTGGCTATCTCATAATTTCTCACACCTATTGGAGAATCGGATGTCGTGTTACAGATTCTGTCGAAAGAGTTCTACGGTTTCGAGGACAAGAGACTGTCGTAGACAGAGTGGGCCAGAGTACCTACTGATCACAGGAATGACTCAGGAGAGA
>LS520802.1:47805-58065 GCA_900490845.1 Pristionchus japonicus | reverse complement strand
GAGAGAGAGAGAGAGAGAGAGAGAGAGAGAGAGAGAGAGAGAGAGAGAGAGAGAGAGAGAGAGAGAGAGAGAGAGAGAGAGAGAGAGAGAGAGAGAGAGAGAGAGAGAGAGAGAGAGAGAGAGAGAGCACTTGGAGACATCGACGACGTCTGTCTTGTTGTTGATGGGAGAGACAGATCAGGCAAGAGAAAGGGTCTGATGATCCCCCATCCATGTTTCTCCCCTTGTGCAAATATTCTCCCACGCGCGACTTCGTGTGAGAGAATTACTCGTCGTCCATAGTAGTATTCTGTCTAATGGGCAAAGATGAATGGTCTACCTTGGAGAGAGAGTTCGTGGAGTGGAAGGGAGAGATCGACGAGGAGTGGATGGAAGAGAACGACGAAGAGAAGAAGGAGAAGTCGGAGAGAGATGATTGATCTCATCCAGAGGAAGAGGAGCGAGATGTGATACTCAATGAGAGAGTTGAGAGTGGAACCATTCCTGTTGATCTATGGATTAGATAGTCTAAATGAACCGTCATCTAAATCATTTGTATTCTCGGGTAGCTCTAGAATAGAATCATAACATCTATCCCATTACTACTCCATTCATCCATCCTGTTTTCTGCTCTATTCTTTCGACTACAAATATTCGTCTCTCACAGATACAAATGAACCTCTTGGAGAGAGAAGAGGAGATCGAAGAGTACATGGAAGAGAGACTCGACGAGAATTCATTCTGAAATCTGAGTTAGATGAAGAACAGATGAGAGAGAGACAGAGATAATTAGAGAGTCGTCAAAGATGGAGAAGAGAAGGAGAGAGATGAGGAGAGGGAGGAGAGGGAGGGGGGAGAGGGGGAAAGAGCGGTCAAGAGGACTTGAGAATGAGAAGATGACTGGAGAAACAGTTGATATGAAGAAGAGAAGGAATGAAGGGGGTATTGAACTGAAAGAAGATGAAGAAGAAGGAGAAGAGATAGCTGATCGAAGTGAAGATAAGAGAAGAGATTGGTCACAGTTAGAATGGAATACTTAGATGGAATGAAATAGAAGAGAGGGGCAAAAAGAGAGGGGAATAATTTCCGAATCGTCGATGGAAGAGAGAAGAGAATGGAAGAAGGAAGAAGAATAGAGAGAGAGAGGGTAGATCAGAATGAGATTAGAGATGAGAAGAGAGAGAATAGGTACGGTACGTGATGGGATGAAGAAGAAAGGAAATGGAAAGGGAGATGGAATCTGTAGGAGATTGAGAAGGGAGGGATTATGGTTGAGTGTAGATGGAGGGAGAGAGGAGGGAGGGAGGGAGGAGGAGAGGGGGGAATACTCTTTCACCTGCAGCCATCAATTTGGGAGAATTCAGCTGGATGGAACACGGAATCTCCTTTTTAGATGAAGACTCTCGAGAGGAAGAGGAATGAAGGGGAGAGAGGAGGGAAGAGAGGAGGGTGAATTCGAAGTAGAAGAAACATCTGTCGACCGTCCTTTCGAAGGAGAGAAAGGTAAGAGGAAGAAGAGGAAAGGAGTGAAACGGAAGGAATCCATGCAATTGAATGGAGAGGTCGTGAGAAGATGGAAGTACTACAGAGATCAAAAGGCTTCAGATGACAGCGAGAGAGAGAGAGGAGTGAAGTGGAGAGAGAGAGATACTAAGTAATAGAATGACCAGTAATAATGAGAAGAAAGAGAGAGGGAAGAGAGGAGGAAAGGCATGGAATTACTATCGTCTTCAGATACATCAAATCTCTTCTGCTTCATTCAAGAATAATATGATGCTATTAATATTAGATGGATAAATAATTAACAGTAATAAATTATTAGTGCTTCTTCGGCGATTGGGAATAGAATTGGGCAAGAATTGCTGCGGCTTCTTGAGGGGAAATTACTTGAGGAGAGGGTTGAGATGAGGAAGAGGAGGAGGAAGAGGGACCTTCCTCTGGAGGAGTCGTCGGCTCATTCTGCAATGAAGAAGGAATTGAGGGGAATTGAGGGAGATTCGTACCTGTGAGAATAATTTGGCCAATGGATGAGGAGTGGAAGGAGCGGGAGTGGGATAGGAAGGCCATCCTCCATAGGGAGATCCACCATAGGATGGATACCCTCCACCATACGGACTACCATAGGGAGAGTAGGGATATTGAGGATAGGGAGGATAGTATCCACGAGGAGATTGATGCTGTTGAGGAGGATACGATGGATAGTCTGCAAGTGAGATGGGATCAGGGCTAGAGCTGAATGAAGTGTGTTCGTACTGGGAGGGAGTTGGATGACAGTTGGAGGATCATTCGCTTTCTTAGTTGGATCCACTAAGAGAAGAGTCTGAGGAAGAGTTGAATTGCCTGTCGCATTAGACTGAAAGAAATCGATCAATAACTACCGAACTACCTTTCTCCGTACCTTCAGAATATCTCCAGCCCCAGCGGGAACTTCCCATGTAGAATATCTCTCGAAGACTGGAGCTTCAACCTTAGACTGAGGAGGATTAGGATAGAAGAGGTGGTAAGGAGAGGGATAAGAGGGATAGGAAGGATAGGGTCGAGGAAGGGGAGACACTGTAGTTGTTGTAGGAGCTACGGTCGAAGGTACGATTGTCGTTGTAGGTGGAGATACCGTAGTGGAAGGGAGGAGAGTCGTAGAGGGGACAGGGAATGCCTTGGAGGTGTATTGAGAGAGGTCGACTTGCGATGGTTGAGGGACTGAGGGAAGAGAGACCGCACTGTTGATTTGATGGACGTATGAGGTAGGGAGAGGAGAGGCAGTGGGGAGGACGGTAAAGGGAAGAGTGGATACTGTGGATTGGGGTACGGTAGGAACCGAGTACTGAGGGACTGCCGAATGAGTCTGGACTACGGTAGGCTGCTGTAGGGATTGAGGAGAAGAGAGTTCAGTCAATGATCTAGGGACTGAAGGATACTGTAGTTGAGGGAGGGGCTGGGGTACAGGAGGGCGGGTCACGGGAGGAGAGTAAGGGATCGTCTCGGGGACAGCAGGAGGTACGGTAGACGATGTCTGGGTTACGGTAGGGAGGGAGAGGGCATTGATCTGATGCATGTACTGTTCATACAACTTCTGGTACAGCTGCAGCTTCTGCAACTGTGCAAGAGCTATCTCATTGGACATCGGAAGTGGTTCTGATGTGGGTGAAGGAGTCGTCAATGGGAGAGCAGTAGTCTGAGGAGGAGGAAGGGGTTGGGTCACAAATGGAAGCTGGATGGATACGGTAGGCACCGGATCGGGAGTTGTGTTAGAGACTTGAGGGATATCGAGTCTATTTCCCTTTCCATCGACAATCTCTCCCTTTCCATTGATGAAGAGAGCTCCGGCCCTTCTCCCGAATGATTCAGGGACGGCAATGGGTTGAGAAGAGGCATGAGGACGATTGAGAGGATGAATCTCCGTTGAGAGTTCCCTGGAATGAGAGAGATGAGGGAGGAGAGAGAGGAAGAGAGTACCTGAGAGGAAGTGCCTCTGATGAAGGAAGGAAGGAGAGAACGGGAGAGATGGGAGGAGATGTATTCGATCGAAGGGATGTACCAGGAACGAAGACGAAGGATCGAATGGGGAGAGAGGGAGAGGGAGAGGGAGAGGGAGAGGGAGGAGGAGTGAGAGTAGGAGGAAGAGTAGTGGAAGGAGGAGGAGGAGGAGGAGGAGAGGGGGCAGGAGAGGAAGGGAAGGGATGGGAGGTAGTTCCCATTCTCTGTCTGTACTCATTGAACTTCTCATCGAGAGAGGGATCACCGGGGAAGAGAGCTTTGAGTTGAGAGAGGAAGAGTTCTTCCTGATCATTCAGAGGAGGAAGAGTCGTTGTGGTGGGAAGAGGAGTGGTCGTAGTTGGTTCAGGAGTTGTTGTGGTAGGAGGAGGAGGAGGGAGAGTGGTAGTGGGAGAAGGAAGAGGAACGAGTGGAAGGGAGATCACAGGATCAGATCGAGAGAGAGGAAGAGAGACGGGAGCTTCGGAGATACTACTCTTACGGAGTTCCTCCGAGAGTGCGGCTGATTGAGTCGCATCGATCTGAAGATCTAGATATTTGATAAAGATGTATAATTGATTCCTTACGGCTTGTAGTTTATTCTCCTTGAGAATGAATACTTGTCCCTTCTGCAGTGCTTCAATGAGAGATGGATCAGAGAGGAGAGGGAGCTCATTCAGTCTACGATGCTTGCGAAGCTGCAATGGATTGAATACGGTAGATGGAGGGAATAATGTACCTTTCTCCTCTTGAATTGTTTGGTAGGAGGAATGGGTTGGAGAAGAGCAGGAAGAGGAGAGGGAGTGGTAGGAGGGAGAGTGAAAGGAAGAGAAGGAGGAGGGAGAGGAGTTGTGGGCGAGATGTCATGGATAAGACGCTTCCTCTTGTCAGCAGGGGAAAGAGTTCGTTCGAGGCGAGATACCTGAAAGAAGGGAAATTGAAGTTAAAGCATCCGCACAACGATTGAGAATGAAATTATTCTCACCTCATCTCTCAGTTGTTCGTATTCCTTCAACAATTGAGCGAGTCCTTCATCAGAAGGATTCGTATTCCTCACTCCAGCATATCGAATACGGGGAAGATGAGCCTGCAGATGCAATGAATGATGAATGCATACTCAATACAATCTTCAACATAAATAGTAATATTTGGTACGTGGATTGACAGAATGAAAATACAGAGCAAAATTATGCTTGCTCATTTGAAGTTTTGATGCAATTATTATTGCTTGTTGCAACTCAAGGTATTTCTAAACATTCTTCAATAAAGTCATTAAAACAACGGCGATCCCTATCTGCAATTGAGATGAAAGGGAAGAGGAGAGGGAGGAGGAGGATAAATATCAGTTTTGCCTTTCTCCTCCGGCAAATCTCTCCCTTCCTTGAGATGGAGTGAGAGTGAACGGATAAGCGATAGAGAAATAAAGAGTGGAAGGAAGAGTTGAACTGAGACTACGGAATGATAAATTAGAGGATCGATTGAGAGGGAAGAGAGAAGGAAGATCAACAGGAATAGTTGAAAGGAGGATAGATGATCTACGCGCATTTCGATACGAACGGAAGGTATGAATGAACTGGGATGAAGACGAGAATGACAAGTAGAATGAGCCATCCAACCCACATTGAGTAGTCTTCCAGCCTCTCTCGCTATCTCTCTCAACTGCATCTCATTCCTCGAGGTGGCCAATTGAGCTTGAGATGGAGCCTGAACATCGTCTCGATATCGATTCGCCTGAGAGAATCAATCAACCAAGGAATACGGTAGTGATCTACCTCTCGATGGTACGGTAGATGGAGGGACTGCATCGCATATCCATCGTAGTCTTCAGTTGCAGCAGAATCGATAGTAGCGGATAGAGAAGAGTGCGGTAGAAGGAGGAAGAGTAAAAGGAAGAAGGGTGAATTCATTGAGTGTCCCAATCCAGTACAATGAGATCTACCCTCTCATCCACTATTTCGCCCTCTTTTTGCATTGCCATTCGACCCTCCCGCCCACTTTTCTCCCTTTATCCCTTCCTCTTATCTCAATTAGACCCCTTCCTCATTAGAGCCATCATTTCAACAGTGTCGCAATCCCGAAATGGGAGAATGGAGGGAGAAGAAGAGTGAAGAATGGACTCTCGGACTGGAATAGATCGACTGAGATTGGATGTTGTCATTGGATGCAGTGACCTCACTCGCTCCTCGTGACGATTGAGTGAACACTCGAGGTCTACAGTGAGCTGCTATTCAACTATGCCGAAACGAAAATGTAGACGAGTTCAAAAAGTTTCAAACTTCGTGATCTGTGATCTCGAAAGACTCAGAAAGGGTTCACATCATTTGCCTGTTCAGCTCTAAATTTGTCGTTTATTTCGAGACAATCTCTCATGGTACGAAGAGTCGGAGCGGCATACATCAGTGCGCCTGTCCGATAATTATATTCGAAGTCAAACGTTCAGTTCCCTTCCTCACTTCCTTCTCCCTCCTTGTTCCCAATGGCGGTATCATTCAAAGCTGTTCCACTCTCTCCTCTGACCTTTCGTTTCAACATTTTCTCGACGGTTCTCAATCGTCCTTCCCGAACTCACTCATTACACTGAGAGGGAGTATAAAGGGACGATTGCCATTCTCGACTCTGATCCGTTCCTTCTCTTCCCTTCCCTCCTCCTCTCCCCCTTCCCTTCCTTCCCATCATGAGACTCGCTCTACTACTGCCTATTCTCGTCGTTTTGTGAGTTACATCGCCCATTCACACTCGATTTGAGATTTTATCTACAATGAAAATCTTGTTTTCCAGAGTTCGAACGGAGGAAACGACTGTGAGTTTGAACCACTTATGAATTATGAGATTGAGGTCGACAGATTGCAGCTTTCCTGATTAGTCGCATCTGTTTATTAAAATCTTGATCAATTCGCTCTCTCATTCGATCAGGAGAAAGAGGCAGAGCGAGAACCCCGTCAAATCGAGGAGATAATCGTGACTGAGGATGAGAATCAGTTGACTCCCCAACAGTTGGATGCACAGGATGAACCATTGAGGAGCACTCTTCACAATGGACCTCTCTCGCAGACTGTTACTGAGGTGAGGAAGGACGAGAGAGGGAGAGAGAGGGGGGGGGGATGCTACTGTTGTTTAGACTGCGTCCTTTGTAGACTCTCTGACTCTATTTTCAGTTGGGTGGTCGTCCGATTCTCTCTCAGGCCTTCGATCTCGGTAAGGCGACAGCCAATGAACCGTATCGAATTGTGAGAAGAGAGAGACTTCGTCTTCCTACGTATGTCCATGATGTACTAGGAGGAGTGACTCCTCAACCTCTTCCCTTCCCTTATCCCGCCTATCCTTACCCTCCCTATCCATTCCAATATCCTCCCTATCCCTATCCTTCCCCTTCCTTCTACCCTCCCCATCCATACTAGACGAACGAACCCCATTTGATTACGTAGTCATCATCATGATCTCATTCGCTATCGGTTTGGACGATGAATTCGAGTCTAGGACTATGAATAGTTCATCCTAGCTTATCTTCCCGTTCCACTCGATCCCTCTCCGTGTCTGTACATTCACTGTTGATTGTCTTCTTGTTCCACTATTTATTGCGTGACCTCGATTAAATATGGGATGTAACACTTTCCCAGTCGATGACTCGTCTTCCCTCTCGAAAGAAGGACTGTACAGATAATCAGAGAGAAGAGAAGAAGAAGGAGAGAGATACTAGGCCTCGTATAACTGATGGAAGAAGGATCGGAAGTCAATGATTGCCTTCCTTCTCGTTTCTTCCACTTCATTGTCTATCAATCCAGTCTGTCTCTTCGGATTCAAAGGAGGTTCGGGAATCTTCGGAATGAACGCCTGAATCGATCGATCAATATGCTCTGATTCTACAATCGCACTCTACCTGTGGTGGGATAGGGAACTTCTCGTGTTTCTCACTACCAGGAATGTCGAGGGGAACGAAATCGAACTTCGGTCGGAATCGAGGATTCAGTGCGAAGTCGACCTGAGAAGTTCAATGATGATTAAAACATGAGAGTTGGAACCTTCTTTCCGAATACAGTCTGAGTGTTGAATAGATTGGTAGTCTCAGCTATTCTACTCGATCCTCCCATTGGACGAAGTGTCGAAGGAGGAATGGATCGATGAGTGGTAGTGGGAGGAAGACTCGTTGTTGTTGTAGACGTCGTCGTTGAGAGAGTCGTCGTCTGAATCAGAAGGATGGATTATCGATAGAACGGACTGATCTACCGTGAATATATCTGGATCGATCTTTGCTCTTCTCACTGCTTCAGTTGTGGTCGTTGCACTGAAGGAGAAGGAGTGTTCATCCCTCTCACTCGATGGATACTCACTGAGTGGTAGTTGTCGTAGAAGGAGTAGTTGCAGCAGTGGTAGTAGTGGTACTCTCAGTACTAGTCATCTCTCCCAGGAATCCCATTGGTCCCATCCCTCCATTCACATTCGTTCGATGCCATTTCCCCGCAGTCTTCACAACGGGAGTCCATGGACTGAAGGAGGAACAGAGTCATTCAATTACCATTCAGAGTCATTCAATTACCACAGTTCGGAACGTTTCAATTGAACTTTTTGCCAGTTCAGCTTAAACTAAGTTCAGAGTATGTAAAGAAAGTCCATTCGTAAACTTGGAGAAGTACAGTCACGGTTAGAAAGAGTGTGTAATGAGGAAACAATGTGCAACTTTGGACACACTCTATTATGCAATATGGATACTTCCTGACTTTCCATTCATGCTATGACTTATCTTTTTTTTTAAATTGAGATCGGAAATATTTCCACATAAATTTGAGAAAACGAATATGAATAGTCGCTGACCGAAGAGGAACATTGGCAGGTCTGGTTAGATCAGAAGGAGGTCCTCCTCCAGGGAAAAGAAGATGAGATGTGAAGAAGACTCTTCCATCCGATAGTTCACCCACTCGATAGAAGAGATCGGGATATGGGGAATTGGCCATGTATGGAGGAGGGCCAATGAAGGAATTTGATGGATCTATTCGAGGAGATGAAGAGACTGATCTGAAGACGGTAATGTGATGTTTACAGTGGAGTTACAGTTGAATGTCATGCAGAAAGAACTGATTCGTGCGTTCTTAAATATCCCTCAGCAATCCAGATGCAGAGTACATAAAAATGAACAATAATAAATTTACCTGTCCTCATGAACTTCAATTGTCTCGGATGCAACGATTGATACTAGAAGGGCAAAGAGTATCATTGGGAAGGAAGGAGAGAGTGGAAGGGAACACTTTCACTCTTATAATCTTCCCTCTACTGAACTTCTTCCCTCTATTGTCTCATCGAGTTCAGATTAAGTGAATACTCGATAGGGCGAAGATCGGCGTGAAAGATCTCATTAGTTCTCGAAACTTGCAATTCCACTTGCACTTGTTTGATCATTCGCATTCCTCGCCCATTTCCCCATTGTATTTCCCCGTGATCGATTCCAAGGCATGAGGAGAACAAACAAATTATTTTATCGTGCAAGATCAAAGTATAACAATCTGTAGGCAGGGTATCTCAACAAGGGAGGATAACACGTCTAAGTAATGGCAACGTATCAAGCACCGAATATATCTCTAACCGAGTCTCTGCATGCAATACTCTAACCAATCTACTCTTATTATTACTGTATCTCAATTGAATCTCTCCATCTCTCAGATGGGAGAAGTGTGCGATGAGGCAGGCTCAAGTACGAGGGCTGTTCTGCAAAGGAGAACAATCAATTAGAGCAGTTGGGGGAATTTTTACTCTCCAATCACAGAATGTATCATAAATAATCGCGAAGGCTTCTCACCTCGATGGAATGTACACGCATATATGGTTGGATCTCTCAGCCCATCCCTCCTTGAATGTGTGATATCTCGACTGGGGTTCGACTCTCGAATGACCACCATACTTCGCATCGTCTGAGCAGAGGGCAACTGCGAATCTGAAAGGAGGGGGGAGGGAGTTAGACAGTGATGGATACTCGATGGACTCACTCATTCTCATAGTTCACTCCCACTTTGTAATCGGCGAAACTCTTCTCGTGATGGAAATTGAATATGAATATGAGTGATCCTCTCTCGAATACGACCACTTTATCCCCTTGATGCTTCCATGAGACGTACGCCTGAATGGGAGATAGTTAGTTAAAGAGGTTGATGTCCACTCACATTCCCCTTATGGAGGAATCCGTGCTTCTCCTCCAACAGATTCATCGATCGATCCCATTCATTCAGGAACTTGTATCTGAGATGTTCCCTCCTCTCTCTCCACTCTCTTCCTCTCTTCTCTCACCTCAACATCTCATCATCAGGTAGATTGAACTGTCTCCTTGCATAATGGAAGCTCTCTCCATTTCCCTCTCGAGGGAAGTCCAACCACTCTGGATGACCGAATTCGTTCCCTGCAATCCTCTCTCATCTACCGCCACTTCTCTTCTCACTCCATACCGATGAAATTCAGCCATGCCTCTCCTCCCAATCCCATAGTCAACAGTCTGATCTCCTTATGGAATGCCAATCCTCTCTCGATAATGGGAGTCATCGCAGAGAGACACGACATGAAGTCGTACATCTCTGAATCACAATCAGCCATTACATCGAAGGGGGAAATTGTTGAAGAACTACTTTCCGTGTCCGCATTCGTCTATTGTCAGAGATGTATGTTATCAACGCAGACTTCACAATTCATTTTTCAATCCTCACCCTTATCCATAAGCCAGAAAGCGATGGTCTTGTCTCCTACGAGTGCTTGATCGTGCGACTCTGCGTATGCAACGTGACCCTCCTGGTATCTGCAATCCATTCCCTTCCTCTCCCCTCCCTTCTTCTC
>LS520802.1:17738-47705 GCA_900490845.1 Pristionchus japonicus | reverse complement strand
GGGGGGGGGGGGGAGATACCTCAGCAATGGTGATCACGAATGGGTATTTCTTATGGAGGAAGTCATTGGCGAGAGTGAGATACACGAGTGAGTCGCTGTCTGCATTCAATCCGAAGTACATCGGATACCCACCAGCGAAATCGTCGTCTGATGGGAGAGAGAAGGGTAGAGACAGGAGGGGGGGGGGGCGACTCACTCATTCCATGTGAATGGTAGATCATCGATGTTACTCCATCGAATCGGAATCCATCGAATCCATACTCATCGATCCACCATCGAAGATTTGAGAGAAGGAAACGGAGCACTTCGATTCTAATAGAAGAAATAGATTAGAGGATGAAAAGGGGTATAATCTTTACTTGGTATAATCGAATAGACGCGAGTCCCACAGATTGTGATAACCTCTGGCCGATCCATGGAAATAGCAATCTGTTGTACCATCCCACTCATTAAGACCATCCAGAATATTCTGAATTGAGGGTGAATTAATGATAGAGTAGAGAGAGAGAGAGGTGAACTAACCTTGGATGCATGGGAATGGACGACATCGAGAAGGATAACGAGACCGAGGGAATGAGCCTTATTCACTAGATATCGAAGATCATCCGGAGTACCGCATCGACTGAATTCACTCCATCTCTCTCATTCAACCATCTAATAATCAAACCTCGAAGCACCGAAGAAACTAGTGACTTGGTATCCGAATGAGGCATAGTAGACATGTTCCATCACTGCCATCAATTGAATACAATTGTATCCTGAACGGAGAATTCAATCGACATCCTTTTCTATCGTAAATCTCACCTTGTTTGGCGATTCTTGGTATGACATCATCTGCGAATGCGCGATACGTGTTCACTTTTCCTTCTGGAGAAGAGATGCCGACGTGAGCCTCGTAGATTCGAAGGGATTTCGGTCTCTCCGGATGATTGTCAGTCAACTCGACGCGAGTCGGAGGGTTGTACATCTCCTGAACGGACAAATACCGTTCTCCTATCCGAATTGATAACAAACCTGATGGTAGACGACGGAATCGGTTGGTCTGGTGACATAAGTAGCCCATGGAGATAACTTGAGAGTGGTCTTTCCATCCTTGGTCACAGCAGTCTTCAGTTTCGATCCATGCTTGATTCTGCACGTCCCATCCTCTGCAGGGGGAATTGAGAGGGTGAATCGACCGAATTCTCCCTTCTTGTACACATTCGCTGTCTGATCCCAGTTATCTGAAGTAACGATCGATGAGTGATTGAATGGGAAGGAGATAACGTACTGAAGTCTCCGACGAGAGCGAGTGAATCTGCCCCCGGTGCCCATTCCAGACTAGTCACACTTCCATCGTATTGCACGTGCAGTCCAAACTCCTTATACGCACTCGTGAACCTCTCGATCCCACCACACTCAATCGATCAATTGACAAAGATAACGATGACTGGATAGCTAACCTTCTCGATCTTCTGGAGTGTCTCTTGGAAGACTGTGTATCGTCTGCAGATCTCACTCTTGAAGGGATCGAGATACGAGTCCAATTGGATTAGATCGAACAAGTTGGGAGGGATAGTCTCCACTTTCATCCTCTGCAATGGGGAGAGTAATCACGTAACGTCACGTAACGAGCGAGTGGCTATCTAGCAGGGTTCACGCGCGAGAGAGATATCTTGTTTACAACGCAAAGTTCGCAAAGACCAATAACAACTTAGGAAATCCAAGACAGTGCGCGCATTGAAATGGAATTTGCACAGATGATGAGGATACAATTGATCCACGAGAGGGATTAGCAACTCTAGAAATCGATTCGAGTAGGTCAAAAATTTCGAAAACAATTCAAAATAAAATCAGTTTTTGAAACATCGTGCTCACGTCATTTGTGAAATCACCCCGCCAGCAACATCACCCTCGCCACACTATGATCGGTATTTTTTGATTTATCGATTTTTAATAATCACTTTTCAATGTTTATTGCGCTCGCAAAGCTCCAATTAGTATCATTGATCGGGGTCTGGAAGTTTGGTCGAAATTTCGCTGCTTTCACATTAGGGGCTTTAAAACTTTTTTCCCCGATTTGTAACGTTATAACTCGATATTCACATTTCCACGTGAGTTGTATGCAATCTAGTCATTTAAGACTGAACAAATTCAACAATTTCGCTGTTGCAGGGTACTGAATCAGTGATCATGGGAGCTCTAAGCAAGGCTGCTCCGGTGCTGCTCCGTCCGGCACTGAGACAGCTTCCCTTCGTCCGATTCTCCCATGCCCATCTCTTCCGTAAGAGACCAGGACAGCTGATCGTGAACAGGATCAAGGATCTCTCTCACTTCTACATGGTCGGAATTGGATTCCTTCCCTGGTTGGCTGTCGTCACTTATGCTCACATCGTGTATGGACCTTGCGAGCTAACTGACATCCCCAAGGAGGTATTCACCTTTGATTCTCTCTCATACGTGAGACTACTGAATAATAATAAATATTTTAAGAATATATATATTTCGTGATCATTGCAGGGTCCTGCTCCTCACTACTGGCAGTACGAGCGTACTCCCGTCAGGTACTTTCTTTTCTCACTCTTGTTCTGTTCCCTTCTTATATTTTCTAACATGCTTTAATTTGGTTTAATAACAAGGAGTAGTAAATATGTAGTTTGCCGTTATATATCAAAATCAAAAGGTAAATATATCTGTGATGGAATAGTGTGTTTCAGACAGTGGTGGGCGAAGTGGTTCGGAGTATCCGACATGGAGCACCACGAGAGAAACCTCGCTTACTACGAGAAGCAGGGAATCGTCTCTCGTTGGAGGTACGATATTGAAAGGAATGGAGGGACGTCATTCACTTATTCATCGTTGCTTCCTCTTCCTCTTCTTTTTGTTTTATGCACTGTCAACTGAATAGATTAAATTATCGTTTTCCCTGATAGGTGCCGATCTGAATATAAATAGGGATCCAATTGCAGACAGGTGGAGGATCGCGTGAAGCATCTCGAGGGCGAGCGTCTCGATTACAAGGGATGGTCGTACCAGCCAGTCTCCTCCACTTGGGTCGACTATGGAAGATGGCAGGCTGTGAGAATGAGAGATCAGTATGAAGAGCACGCTAACTACGTCCAGTAGAGAGTCCTTCCTCCATCTTTCCCCTTTCGAGATAGGCCAAATTACATCTGTTCAATCCATGCCTGCACTCTCGATTATACTGTTAATAGGAAAGACGCGAAATCTCAAGTTTGTCCGTATTTTTTAGTTGTAGTCTTTTGATCGTTTCGATAAAGTGTGTGCATCGTCATTCTCCGTGTATTGTGTACTCTGTTGATTCGTTCCCTTCGACAAAGATACCTGTGAATGGATGATAAAGATAGTAACCACCCAACTCTTTCCAGATTGACCACATGTACAGTAGCTCCAGTTTAACAAAAGGTGCGTCTAGAATCTACATAACCGATGGAGGGTAGATCATTACAGAGTGATTAAAGTATGCTCGAGTCCCTTGTAACGTGGGTACTCAATAATTATGTTGGAGACTATCTTGAGAATTTGAACACTGATCACATATCCGTCGCCCTTCTATCCGGTTAGTGAACTATTTGAGATGTCTGATAGAAGTATCAGATATATAGGCCAAGTTGAGCTAGAGAATGTTCCACTCAAGCAATCTGCATTGCGGAAGTTGGACCTCCCTCTCACGGTAAGGATACAGTAGAAGAAGAATAGATATCGATTGATTGATTTGTAGGTGAAGAGTGGAGTATTGGGGAAGTTGACTCTGAGTGTTCCCGTGACTCGAGTGAGAAGTGAGGCATGGACACTCAGATTGAGTGATGTACTCGTATTACTCGGACCTGAATCTTCATGTAAATACGATGCTGAGGTGCGAGAAAGGAAGGAATCAGTTGATATATGAATGATTGAAGGTGGAAGAAGCGGGAGATCAAACAGGGAAGCAGTCCCAATTAGATGAATTGGAGAAACTACATCACGTGAGTTGAAACGGGGTATACGGTAGATGGATGAGTATTGATTAAGAGTGAATTGGCTCAAGCGATGGGATTGACTGTTCCTTCTGAATTGGATAACTCGTGGTGGGGTGCGTCTCTCCTCTCTACAGTACTCAATAACATCCAGGTACGGTATTGAATATCAAAGACAATGTTACGTCGATTTATCAGTTGATCATCTCGAATGTTCACATTCGATACGAGGATTCTACTTCTATCGGAGGGAGATCATTCTGTGCGGGAGTCAGAATTCAGAACGTTGTTGTGCAGACGACGAATCATCGATGGGTACAGTACATTATTGAACTATCGATTTATCAATTGATTGACTCAGAAACCGGGATTCGTGGAGCCAGTTGAGGGTGCGAATGTATTCAAGAAGTTGGAGTTGAAGGGATTCTCATTCTATTGGAACTCTGGAGAATCACTTTCTCCCAATGTGAAGAGTGTCAAGGAGATACAAGTGAGTACAGTTACAGGCAAATAGTTGGTGACGATAGTCAGAGATATGATAAATATGTTCTTTAGGGTCTTCTCTCTCCTGAGAAAATGGGCACAAATTCGTACGTAGTCGCACCATGTTGCATCGAATTGAGAATGGAGAAGAATACGAGTAAACTACCACTCAAGGAGAAAATGCCACGATTCAAGGTAAGACGAACAATGATTCAATAGTGCGGTTGATCCATGTGAAGAATAATACATATGAGGCCGGTTGCGTAAGAATCGAGCAAATCAATAAGATTCTGGCACAGTGATTTTTGACCATATTGTCAAAATATGGGAAACGACATTCTTGAGGGTAGTAAACACCATAGTCAACTTCACTTTACTCCAACTTGATCGGTGCAGCCGTGCTGCAACCATGCTGCATGCATGACACCATTTTTCAGCAGCTCAGTTCTCCTATGACTGATCGCTTTGAAAATTTCACCACTTATGTAATCGACTATGGCGAATCGATTCGTGATATTCGCATATCTTGAAAACCATCCGTTCGGTTTTAAAACCATTTTTCTCGAATACTAAGGCCCAGTGGAACTAAGTATTCACACCTTTGCATGCGCCTCATTGTGGGGACCAATATTCGTATGCATAGTGTGGGGAAAAAAACGACCGTAAATTTGCTATAATTACTTTTGTCGAAGATTTTCCCCTTCTTCCTCCCCTCCCACGCCGCGCCATTCGAGCGATGAGGGGGAATAATGAAGCGAACAAAGAGATTCATTTCATTCCTCACTCGGTAATGGGAGCGCGCGGCGTGGGAGGTGAGGAAAAGGGGGAAAATCGTCGACAAAAGTAATTATAGCAAATTTACGGTCGTTTTTTTCCCCACACTATGCATACGAATATTGATCCCCACAATGAGACGCATGCAACGGTGTGAAAACCTAGTTCCACTGGGCCTTAGTATTCGAGAAAAATGGTTTTATAACCGAACGAATGGTTTTCAAGAAATGCGAATATCATGAATCGATTCGCTATAGTCGATTACAAAAGTGGTGAAAATTTCAAAGCGATCGGTCATAGGAGAACTGAGCTGCTGAAAAATGGTGTCATGCAGCATGGTTGCAGCACGGCTGCACCGATCAAGTTGGAGTAAAGTGAAGTTGACTGTGGTGTTTACTACCCTCAAGAATGTCGTTTCCCATATTTTGACAATATGGTCAAAAAATCACTGTGCCAGCCATTGCTCGATTCTTACGCAACCAGCCTCATATGAAATATTGTTACAATTGTGTCATGCGAATAATCTTCTTCTTCAGTTTCTTCTCCGTCCCGAGACGATCGCCCTCGAGTTATCAGGAGTGCAGATGAGAGATATGAGAGCTGTGACGAGGGAATGGGCACGATTCGAGAGGGCAAGACCACATAGGAAATGGAGACCCGAAGGAGAGATACATGGACAGTGAGTGATGACAGGAGAGATCAAAGATCAACTGAGTATTCCAGTGGCAAAGAATGGTGGATCTTCGCGAAGAATCGAATAGTTGCCGAAGGGAAACTGGATTCATTCCGGTAAGGCTACCGTAGTCTTCATATTCCTCTACCGTAACCTCTCAGTCGCACATGGTCATTCGCCCTCTCTCGAGCTCATCATCTGAATGTATATGCAAGAGCATACAAGAGGAGATTACTCTCTCTCGTCCATTCATCTCTACCACCTACTACGTAAGTGGAATGTTGCGAGACTTACTTCATTCAAAATAAAACTGATTGATTTGGTACAAGTTCATAGGAATGTTGAAAAAGTGCTTTATTTCAGTGGAGAAGCGTCGAAGGGAGGGGAGACAAAGGAGGAGACGATAGGATCGAAGGAAGATAAGATGGTTATGAGACAGATAGAGAGAGATGCACAGTACTCATTCAATGTAAGCAGTTACTTTATTTATTACTTGCAGGCTGTCACAATTATTGGATAAAGTGTGTAAAAAGTACTAGATTGTTACCCTTTCCATTCTCGACACATAGTTCTTTCTTGCATTTCACTCATCAATGTTGCACACATGTGGTTCTTAGATCAGCGAGGGGGGTGAATGAGAAATGAGAAGGACGCTTAGAAGTACACAAGTGTATTTAATTGCAGGAACTCTCCATTATTCGTGACGTTGTCTTCTCTCGTCTTGTTAGAGAGAATCGAATTGATTCTGGAGTGAATGAAGAGGAAGAAGAAACTCCATTCGAGAGTATCACAACTGAGGAGATTTCAGCGGAGGATGGAAGAGATGAGACTGCTAATGGTGAGGAGAGGAGATGGATTGATGGACTAGATTGATAATCAGGTGGAGGGGGACTGTATGCATGGATGACTTCTTTCTTCTCATCCGCCATCGAAGAAGGAGAGAATGAGGATAAGAAATACGATTTCGGAATCGATCTGAGTGAATTGAGGAGTGATCTGCCCAGTGATCTGAGGGAGAAGGAGAAGGAGGTCAGCCATTGTTTCATTTATTTATACTTATTTGTAGATTGAGTGTATCCTTTTTTAAAGTTAATAAATTCAGATGGACAAGGAGCTACTGGAGGTTCTTCACGATTCATGGGACGATTCGACCATTCTGAGGAAGGATTTCCTTTTGGCTGATATTGCTATGAGGATAGATCATATCACTCTCAGACTTGTCGATTCTAACGTAGGCCTCATTACGTGATTATTAAGATTAAGCTCCAATCCTTAATAGGGTTCATCATTATCATCTCGAGAAGGTCGAGTGTTGGCAGTGGATCTAATGGGTGTTTCATCCCAAGTGGAAGTGTCCCCTCGTACTCATTCCATCTCCCTCTCCCTCTCTGTACACGATGTATCACTCCAGAGACTGCAGATGGCACCTTCCACTCCCGTGAGTACTATGGAGTAGTGAAGGGGTAGAGGAGGGGATAGGGGATATGGAGAGATCATGCATCCTTCCTTCGGATCTACTATTTCTTTTATTTTCTATGAAACAATACTGGTATTTTCTCAGAGTGGCGAGGAAGAGGATTCTTCCCTGATGTACTCTCTTGCTGAATACACTAACATCCTCTTTGCCATGGGAAGAGATCAGAAGAGAGACGGAGAGGGAGAAGCACTATTCAAGTACGTATCTCCAATGTACTAACGGTTTAAAAAAAATTCTACCGTGCAAAATATGTGTAGTTGATCTCTTTAGACTCTTCTACAAACGTCGTTCGATCCAGAATGTTCGCCACTCGATCGAAGCATCGTTCAGACCGCTTGCAGGAATGTATGATAAGGTGGGAAGATTGATTCTCCTGATATCTCTCACATGGTTGTCTCAGGATGCATTCGCCGGTCTGGTCGCTCTCTTCTCCGATGGAGATGTGGATGAAGAGATGGATGAGAGTGAAGAAGCGAAGAGGAAGAAGAGAGTCAATGCGAGGACCAACACTCAAGTCAATGCATCCATTCGATTCCCTGCTGTGAGTCAAGAGTATTGAGGAGAATAATGAAGTGGGGATGCTCTCAGGTGAAACTGGAGATTCGAAAGTGTGGAGAGGGACTGATTGGAAGGCCGATCGAAGGAGAAGAGAGTAAAGCTATTGCTACTCTTGCAGTGGAAGAGATGATGGTTGTAGTGGAGAGTAAGGAGGAAGAGATCACTCAGGTGAGGAGAAGAAAGGGAAGGATGGGTGGAGAGAAGACTGATCCATTCCAGACTCGTGTATCTATCGGCCACATTGAATTAGAAGATAATATGGAGGGATCGCCCCATCCTCTTCTCACTACCAAGACCACTCATAGAATGATCGGGGATACGGTAGGCAGCTATCGAGAAGTGGCTGATCAATCTGTGAATCTGCAGCACACATCTTCCCTATCTTCCTCTTGGCCTCAATTGCACACTTCATCTATAGATGATTCTTCCCTTTCCACTTCTCTCCCCCATTCGAATGGAAGGAACAATGAGAAGAGTTCGTTCCTTATGATTAGGGAAATGGACTAGGAATACTTGACGTGATTCTGTTATGTGGTTCCTTTCTCGGTGTTTTCTTTGTATCTCCATCAATTGAGATCTCTCCTTTCAACAAGTGATATCATGACTTCCATGCGGGGGAGTAGGATGGAGTATCTGTTGCTATGCATTTATTCCCCATTCTCCATTCCCCTGTTCTCCTGATCCGGATACGAGATGTATCCGGATGGAGATAGTAGTAGAAGGAGGAGGAGGACAGTTGACGACCCCCGGGATACTGTCGTTGTTACATGCAAGATATGGGGAGGAAACGTAGAGTTAGTGAGAGTTGTGAAGGGGAAGACGACCTCCCTCCCATCTGACAGGAAATGAGATTGAGGGTATGAGTAGGTGGATCAACGATTGGAGGGAGAGGGGGGGGGAGGGGAGTAGTCATGAGAATAGTGATGGGAAGTGCGGAGTGACGATTTCCTGTTATGATCATAATCCAATTCCAGGAGAAGAAATGGCGGATAGGAAGACGAGTACTGTAGTAGAGAATGGACGATCGAATGAAGTATCCATTCTATGCACTGTGTATGGAGAGACGATGACTGAGAACAAGGTGAGACGTCTGTTCCATCCACAGAGAAGAGTCTATTTGTGGTTGAAATGTGATGGAACTACCATACGTGACTTCGAACTGATGAATATTAGATTAGAGTTTTCGTACACTTCTCTAATATTCAACGTTCCTTCCTTGTTATTCCTTCCTATGGAGAACAGTTATTGTTGCGCTTGTTCGATGACATTTAGAAGAGGATGAAGAAGGATATACATGAGAGAAGAAAATGAGGAATAATGGTAGGGAGATTTGAGGAGTGAATGACAAGGAGAGACAGTACTGGAGATGAATGGAGGAAGGAATGGGATGGGGAAACCTCTTGTGGAATATATTGATGACTAGTATTGTGTAATACGTATTCACGGAACGGTCCACGACTGTATAATGATAAGTAGTGTATCGAGGAATGAGATGAGATATAACAGTGCCCAATCGAGTTTATGACGAGGGAGGAGAGGGATGGAGGATGGAGGGGAGAAGGTTGGTGGTGAAGGGAGAGGGAGGAGGTAGATCAGATAGGTCGATCGAATAGTTGAGATCTCCATTGATTGAGACGAAGCATGGATCCTCCTTCTCCCGATCGCTTCCCGAATCTGAGGAGAGAAGAGATCAGTGATTCCATGATATTCTATGCAAATATTGTGTGTTTTTAGTAGTGAGATCGTAGTCTTTGATTGGTAGTTGGTAGTAGTCAGCAACTGTTTAGGCTGCATCTCTCAACGGAAGACGAGGAAGGGGTGATTAGTGACAGTGAGGGATGACGATCGACCCCCTTATTAGTATCTCCCCGTTTGAGTTTCGAAAAGGGGAAGATATCTGACGATGATTGTGGGTGATGAAGGAAAGGGAAGAGGAAGTACGAATGACGATGTAGGGATACAGTATACTAAGTAAGTTCAATTTTAAATAAAAGCTCACCTCATTCTTCCTCCGAGAGTCTGAGATTTGAGATCGTGGATGAGATTGAAGGGAGCGTCACGACGATCCATCAGAATCGGATGGTAGTCATCTTAATGGAGATGATAGGGATACTGTAGGATGTACGGTAGAGAGATGGTGTATTGATTTGAGTGCTTACCGAATGCTTGTACAGAGCAGAGAGTGATAAGGAGAAGAGAGAGAAGGGGGGCCATCTGGATAAGGGAGGCCATTGGAATGAAGGAGGAATGGATGGAGAGGAGGAGGAGGAGAGGGAAGGGAAGGGGGAGGAGTCTGATGGAGAGGGAGAGAGAGATCTGTACTAGAAGGAGGGAGGGGGACGAGAGGAGTGGGAGGGATGATGGCAGACCTCACGGAGAACGAAGGAGATATCAGAAGGAGAAGGAGAAGTGGTTAATTGATGTGAGAGAGACGAGTCTCCCCCCGAACAGTCATCGTGTATTCAGTGAGAGAGAGAGATATCTTTGTTCTCAAAGGACACGTCCATGCAGTGAATTAATCAGAAGACCAGACAATCATCTCATCATTTCCATGTTTTCATGCCAGAAACTGAAATTCATGAATGCGGTTGTTCAGTCCTTTGGCTCTGATTTGTAGTCCCTTCATTGTCTATTAGTCTATCTCTATCTCTCCCTTTCCTTACAGCGAAACATGACGATGGACGTTGAATTGAATGGAGTGGAGATGGGAATGAGTAGAAGAAGTTGGAGTGCATTACTCGATATAATGGGAGTGATTGGAGCAGAAGAGAAGGAGAAGAGTGATCTACCCAAAGGAGGAAAGAGTGAGTAACCATCCATCCATTCATCCATCCATCAAAAGGGGGAAGAAATGCACCTCTCTTGTCCCATCTTCCATCTCCCATATAGTTAATCTCACAAAACTGTCCCATTTATCCGCTTCCATCCATCCTTCTCCCTGTCTAATTTAGCTGCACGTATTCTGGAAATGGAAGAGACGCCTTTTGTAGTCTCGAGGGAATGTTGAAAGTTCAGCCAATCGAATATGATAGTTCACGAGTCTGATCTCGTCTTCTTCTTTCAGAATCATCAATGGAGGTCTCTCTTCGACTCAATTCCTTCATCGTTCATATGGAATATCCAGGAGTAGCCTATAGACTGGGTTCACTCGTATTCGATGATTTCACTCTCAGCACTATCGTGAGCTATTCCAACCCATTTTCACACGCTTTTTGGGGATATGAGAAGACGTCTGAAACTGCGTAGATTCACATTGAAAAGAAGGTGGGAATGGGAGAAATGTCGAGTGTAGGACGATGAGCGATGAAGATCAAATGTTATTGATCGTTGATCGAACGAGATGACGGTAGTCAATTGCAGACTGGTGAATATGTGAACGAGAAGGAATCGATGACGATCGATGCTGCATTCTCTTCCCTTACCGTAGTCGATCGATCTCCCCATTCGATACAGTATGACACAAGGATGGTATTGAGTGGAGAGCGGACCAAGATGAGAATCGTCAAGTGAGTTTATTATGCAGTGTTGTGTTGTTTGTATCACCTGGGCGATTTGTGACTACAAAATGATGAGGCTGCGTCTGAAATGGGGGCTGTTTCAATGAGAGAAGAGAAGAAAATTGTAGTGATGTGGTGGGAATTCATGCGTATTCAATTCCATCGTCATCCATTCCAACTTTGATTACTTTTTGAACCGAGACGAGAAAAGAAGTGTCAAGTATAGATATCCGGTGCGAGTATTCATGGAAAATAGACGACAACGGAAAGAGGAAAGGAAATGGAATCATGGGATGGGGTAGAAACTGATGGGCAAACCAATCTACCCTTGTTTACTTGAGGAAAGATACTGGAACAGACTCATTGTAGATACAGTAAGAACGCGTCAGAGGAGTGCGATATGAGAGTTGGAATGGAAAGTGGAGAGGGAACTCGTCTCATCTACACTCACACTCATCGATATTTATGCGCACTTATGGATTTCTGGTGTCAATTCGCTGAATTGCACGACCTAATCAATAAGAGCAGGCAGGAGAAGGTATCGATTGGTGAATACAGTACCCTTCTATTCTGTTTCCTCTCAGGTGGAGCAGGGAGGCAGAGCGAGAGTTCTACTGGATTTCAACCTGCCCTGTATGGTGGATATCGTGCTCCCGAGGAGTTATCAAGATGAAAGGGCATTGGTACTATCGGCCAAAGGTGAGTGGAGTGATCAGAAATGATTAGAATTATCAGATATCTGGAATCGATAATGAATAGAGTAATCCTATCTCTCTCAGGAGTGCGAGTACACAATTCGATAGAATTGGCGTCATCCCTCTGTGATCTTCTGGATGAATTGTGTCTGGAGAGTGAGGATGAGACGGGAGTCGATTGTCTACTCGATAAGATGCAATTGATCCTCACTGCAGTCACTCTCCACGATGGAATCAGGAGAGAACCAGGAGTCAAGGTACAATTGTCAATACTATTGCTTATATTTGCTGAACTTCAAATGATAATTCCGAAGTTGGACAATCACGATGCGATAGAACGTGATTCAATTAGTTTCCGCACAATGTTTATGCAGAGCGATAGATTGGATGGACATGATCTCTCTTCTTCTACTTCTTCTTCTTATCCTTGTCCTCCTTCTCTTCTTCCTCTTCTTCCTCCTCCTCTCCGTCCTTGTCATCCTATCAACCATCACTCCTTCCCTTCCCTCTCCTCTCCTCTCCTCCTCCTCCTCTCTCCCTCTCTCTCTCCCTCACCTTCTCATCGTCCTGTCCCTCAGAAGGCGGCGGTCCTCCTCCTCCCTGTTGATCTCCTTGGTAGATGACATACACGATGCCTCCTCCTCCTCCCATTCCTGGCCATCCTCCCTGTGGAGGGGCGGCTGCTGCAGGTGCTGCAGGGGCGGGAGCAGCAGCTGCAGGAGGAGGGGCGGAAGGGGGAGCAACCATCTTGGAGGCTGGCTGGAGTACGGAAGATGAAGAGGGCAGGGGTGAAGACAGAACAGTACCTTCTTGTCGGGAACATCGTATCCATCGAAGTGCACCTTGATGTACTTGCGATGAGTGCATTCCGCGATTTTCTGAACAAGATTACGGTAGATGATGATGATAACTGAGGGGGGGGGGCTACCGAATACCTCGACGTAGGCCTTCTGCGTCCACATCAACTTGACGTTGGATTCGACGCCCGGAGGATAGGCCATCACGACGGTGAATCGATCCTGTGACGGATTACGGTAGGATAACTGTAGGAGAAGGTTACTGTATACCTTGAGATTGGGTGCTTTTCCATCAGGACAACCCTTGTACGATAGTTTGATGATCTTGTTCTCTCCTGGACGGAGAATGAAGTGGATGGGCCGCATACGGTACACTCCCGGAGAGGTCGATTTCATCTGATTACAGATGCAATCGAGAGATAACGATGAGAATACGGTAGTACCTTGTACATTATCGATCGATCTCCCTTATTCTTCACTTCAAGATTGCGAATTTGTTTCTTATTTTCTGGTTGATAGGTGACCTGTGTAGATTGTAGTGATCGTTGGTCGTTGGTTGGATCAAACTAACCACTTCAGGGAAGAAAGAGACACAATTGGGAAGTCCCTTGTCTCCCTCTCCCTTTCCCTCTGCCACAGCACTCTTCGGACAGTCAATGGTAATAGGACGCGCTGCATCCTCCTTGTGATCTGCTCCTGGAAGGATTACTGTAGGGTTACGGTAGTGAATGATATGGTATCAGACCTCCTGATGATGGTGGTTCCTTCTTGTCTTTCTTCTTCTTCCCATCCTTCGATTTGCTAGGAGCGACCATTCCCGATAGTCGCTATCGATATGAAATGAGAGGAGAAGAATGAGGAGAGAAGTCCACAGATGATTCAATTGCAATGGCATTGTCTCAAAGACACAAAATATCAAACGATTGCAAAATATTTGACATGAATAATAGTTGAATAATTGCAGCTTCTGGATGGATCTAATCGGCTTCTCGACTTCTCTTCCTTCTGCATCGAAGTCTCCCCTTCCAATTTCTTCTCCATTCCTATCGATCTGGAAGTGATCGCACTCAGAAATCTGAGCAATGAAGAATCCCATGCCAGTGAGTTGAATGCAATAGATGAATGATTCCCTCCCTTTCCATTTCAGTCCCCGATATGTCATTCCTCATCACAATGCGTCGATTCCGATGGGAAATGACCTCTCGATTCTTCAAATTGCTGCGAGGAATCCTTGAATTGAATCTGGGCGAGCCTCTGATTCCATCTCCAGAGACGATTCCCATTGAGATTCTCTCTCGACCTGCACTCACTGTGGTATGTCTTCCCATTGGATGGAATGAGTGAACAGAGACGATTGCAGGAAGTGGGATCGGACAAGCGATATCAGACTCTATCGGTGCGAATCCAATTGGAGGAAGTGGTGGCAGAGTGTTCGATCGGAGTGGGAGGAGTGGAGGAGACGGAGGCAGCCCCTCTATGCACCATCCATTTCGTGCAGGTGGGAGGAGAGAGACCGGACTCTCCCTAATGACTCTTCCATCTCAGGCTCGTCTCTCATTCGATGCATCCACAGATGGACAAGCAGAGATCGATCTGATCTGCGAGAGAGCGACGATTGTGGATAGAAGAGAGGGAGGAGTAAGGGAGGAATATGGATATGTCCTCTCTCCATTGGACACCAATAGTACCAAGTGAGTAGTTTAGATAAGGGGTGCGTGCGGTATGACTCTCTTCTTCACTTCAGATTAATGGGAGAGGCTCATTTGATGCTTCGTAAGGACGAGTCTCCTCTTCTCACAGTGGTCATTGTGAATGCACGGATAATCGTCGTCCCCGATCTACTCAATGATATCAAGGACTTCATTCTCATCTCTCCCCATGGTAAGATCAGTCAATCTCCCTATGAAGAGTGATTCCGTTCCAGATCCTCCGACGATCCTTCCCGATTCAGCTCGATCTCAATCAGGAGTAATCAACAGAACAACTGCAGCTCCGCCCATCGCCCCACCTCAAGGACCACCCAATCATATTAAGGTGAGGGAGGGAAGGAGAAGGAAGTAACCCTTGCTCTCTTCAGTTGACGATGCGTGATTCGTCCCTTCTCTTCCTCGAGAAACCCCTTGAGAGAGACTCACTCGGACTCATCGCCCATACGACTACTGTACTCCAGATGACAGAGCACGGAGGCAATCTGAATGCTACTCTCGAGATTCAGGTGGGTGGTCCCTCCCTCTCCCTCCACCTCTCTCTCCCCTCCTATCTCTCTCTACAGGGAATGTCGTTCTCGTGGTGTTCGATGGGCGAGGAATGGCGTCGAAGTGTCTTCTCCAATGAATTCTCCGCCTCCGTCGATCTCCAGATGGCAAGAGACGTCAGTCAATCAGGAGGACTCTCTGCCATTCCATCTCTCATCCAACCAAAGATCGAATTGGGGGTGAGTATCTCCCTTCCTCTCTTCCTCTCTCAACTCTCTCTCTCTCTCCTTTCAGGCTCAATTGGTGGGTCTAATCTGCAAGGTTTCTCCTTTGGACGTCGGCGCTCTTCTCGATATATCCACTAATTTCGCCTCCTTCATGACCACCAAACAGAGATCTCTATTCACCAAACCGCCCGATGCTGGTATTCGTTTGCATATTCTGGTATGTTCATTCCCTCTTCCTCTCAGGCATCGCAATGGGTCGAATCAGTCTTCAATGCGAGGAGGGACACGTGTGGGTGCAGGACGAATTGAATGGATCCAGTCTGCCCCTCCTTCGAGTATCTGCTTATAGTGAGAGAGTGTACAAGAGATGGTCATTATATTGATTCGATTGCAGATGTGAATCTATCGAAGGAATGCGATCGACTCAAATCCTCGCTCTCTTTCTCTGCTGATTTCTTCAATCAACGTCTCTTTGGATGGGAACCATTGATTGAGAGATGGAATATCCTCAGATTCACTTCCACCAAGAAAGAACAGAATACGAGCATGGAGTTGATTGCAGGTTACAGGATCTTGACGATTCGTGTGATGAACAAATAGTTCAGAAACACTGTGCACCCTGGACATATCTCTGAGTGAGCAGTTGATATCTCAATGTCTCCATCTGAAGGAGAGACTTCCAAGGATGAAAGAAGCCATCGAGAATAGAGTTTATAGGTGAGATGCTTCTGTGAAGATACGTAGAGTGGAGAGGCATTGGATTGGTTGCAGGAATGGAGTGGTAGGAGGCACAGCTCATCACATGGCATACGTACTCAAGAATAGCACTGAATGCACTCTCACTTTCTCGACGGGAGTTGATGAGGTAGGGGATGAGACTGGAGCTAGAAGATGAGTTCCCTCTCCCTCTGCAGATCCTCTCTGCTCGAACAGAACAACGAAAGAGTGCAGCCAAATGGTTGAGTGTCTCTCCCGGAAGTAGTCTCCACTTCGAATTCCCCACCATCCTTCTATTCTACTCGGTATGCATCTGACTCCATTCAGGGTCACGATCAATGTGTTACAGGCCTCTCAACGTGAACCTCCTCGACAGTTGATAGTGAGAGTGAAGGGATGGGATGAGACCTCCCCTATCAATGTTGATGCATCGGGCACTTACTTCAGAGTCATAAAGGCTCTCGAGGTACGGTAGAAAGCTGCAATACGGTAGACACATCGATTTCAGAAAGACACTCTGAATGCGAGGATAGTGATCAGGGTGAGCATGGAGAAGGACGGAAGGAAACAGATTGAGGTCAGTTTGCGATTGAGAGAGGAGTACGGTAGATTAGAAATTGTAGGAAAGAATATTTATTGATCGTCGCTTTCCGTACAGGTTTCATCGTCAGTTCGAGTGTCTAATCAACTGCCCCATCCTGTTGAATTGTTCGAGATATCCACGAAGAGAAGTCAGTTCACGATTCACGTATCATTCATGATGGATTCACTTGAGAACTGGCGACAATCGATTCTTCGTCTCGAGTGTTCATTCCTCTGAGAGACGCCCATCTCTCATTCGATGCATTCCCAATCATCAATGAGAAGGAGAGAGGTACGGTAGGATACGGTAGTAACCCAAGGAGCCATCCCTATCACAGCAGTTTCAACTCCCGCTCGTATCATCTGGAGTGGAGTGAAAGTATCAGGGAAGACTGTCCATTCCACTCATTGTCTCACTCCTGCCAGTCCCCAAGCTTGCCCTTTCTGGTATCATTTATTCGAATTTCCAATCCGATGATGATGTTCCAGATGATTATCCATTGCAGGTTGTGTTGTTCAATCCGTCGTGAGAGATATCCGGAGGGTGATTCTCTTCCTGGTCATTCCATTCGTCTCCTTCCTCCTCTCACTCTCCAATCTCTCCTTCCCATCGATGCTCATTTCACCATCTCCAACTACTCCCATCTAGTCAAGGCTGGAAAGAGCATCAAGATCACTTCGGTTTGGTTATCGACAGAAGTTGGGAGTGAGAAGAGTGGTGATTGCAGGTGAATATCAGTGATGAGATGTCGATCCGAGTGGAGACAGACCGTCTCTCTTCCTCTTCTCCTCTCCTTCTCTCTCCCTCCGATCTCTCCTCATCCACTGATATGCTCATTCCTCTTCCGATGAGAGATGAATTGGGTCGGACGAGCAGTTTCTTCATTACTGCAAAGTGAGAGTCCCTTCTATGGAAAGAGTGACCACATTATTCATTGCAGACGTGAGATGGGAGGGTCGATCTCGATCTCTCTATGGAGTCCATTCTGGGTACTCAATAAGACTGGAATCCCACTGATTATCAAGCAGGTCAGATCTGTTCATAACCCTTCTTACCATAAGAATCAGGAGAGAATGTATGAAAAACAGCCCCATCCGGAACTAGATTTTTCAAACGCAATTGAAATCAACCATATTATGATGGATGCATACCCAGGTGACAAGGATTCGATGTATCCGGTCATCGTGTCCCACAGCCGTCGTATAGCTATTTTCCGGTTCTGGGCACGGCTATTATGTATCTCATGACCCAGTTGAGCTAGAAACTTGTTCTACGGCTCAAAATGCGCGGAAAAAAATGAGAAACAAGAATCAGTTGAGAAATTGAAATTTCGATTTTTTTCGAAAACGTTGTGATCGAAAAACCGAAACCCGGATCGTTCAAGAAAAATCAACCGGTACCTGGAACACCCGTTGAAGGGAATTTTATTGCATATTATGAAAGAGTGAATGCATATGCATGATTTAAAAACATTTCGACATAGGGTATGGGTGGGGCCCCGGGGGTAAAAATGGCCTCTGAACATGCTGGACTGCTGTTTTTTCAGACAAATATTGTTCTCGCCTCATTATCACTAGGTGTAAATTCTCGGATACCACTCAAATAGTAATCAGACATCTTCATGCGAACAAATATCACCATTAGAGTCGATTCCCCCACAGTCATTTTTTGACCAAAACCATGAACCCGGGGTCATGGTCCAAAATTAACCTCGAAAGTCATGATGGAGGATCTTCGAATACTATGTGCCAATGCACGGGACAGTAGTCCAGTAGTTTACCGTAACCCGAATATCCGTAATCTGTTCGTCGGTGAATCGAGAACTGACTTTAAAACATACATTTTGAAAAAAGTCACTTTGCGATAACCGAGATACGGTAATTCAGGTTACGGTAAACTACTGGACTACTGTCCCATACATTGGCTCATAGTATTCGAAGATCCACCATCATGACTTTCGAGGTGCTTTTTGGACCATGACCCCGGGTTCATGGTTTTGGTCCAAAAATGACTGTGACGGAATCGACTCTAATGGTGATATTTGTTCGCATGGAGATGT
This sequence comes from Pristionchus japonicus, assembly GCA_900490845.1. Taxonomy (NCBI): domain Eukaryota; kingdom Metazoa; phylum Nematoda; class Chromadorea; order Rhabditida; family Neodiplogasteridae; genus Pristionchus; species Pristionchus japonicus. The sequence continues at coordinate 29,014 of LS520802.1, read as the reverse complement.
ATGATTACTATTTGAGTGGTATCCGAGAATTTACACCTAGTAATAATGTGGCGAGACCAATATTTGTCTGAAAAACAGCAGTCCAGCATGTTCAGAGGCCATTTTCACCCCCGGGGCCCCACCCATACCCTATGTCGAAATATTTTTAAATCATGCCTACGCATTCACTCTTTCATAATATGGAATAAAATTCCCTGCAACGGGTGTTCCAGGTACCGGTTGATTTTTTTGAACGATCCGGGTTTCGGTTTTTCGATCACAACGTTTTCGAAAAAAATCGAAATTTCAATTTCTCAACTGATTCTTGTTTCTCATATTTTTCCGCGCATTTTGAGCCGTAGAACAAGTTTCTAGCTCAACTGGGTCATGAGATACATTATAGCCGTGCCCAGAACCGGAAAATAGCTATACGACGGCTGTGGGACACGATGACCGGATACATCGAATCCTTGTCACCTGGGTATGCATCCATTATAAAATGGTTCATTTCAATTGGGTTTGAAAAATCTAGTTCCGGGGCTCATACATTCTCTCCTGATTCCTCTGTTACACCTTGTGCAACGTTGCTCTGCAGGATGCGAGTGAGGCAGAGTGGGCGGGACAAGGGGAGGAACACGAGAGGGCAAATGATAAACATCCACTACTATTCGATCTGGCTGATGATCGATTCCCTCCCAAGTGAGACTATTCTCCTTCTGGCAAATGAGTATCCATCGTTCCCTTCCAGATGCGCGATTCGATTGGGAGCTGAGGCAGTGAGAGAGGATGGATATCGACCAGTTTTCTGCAAGGGAATCACTCTCTCTCCTGGAGTTCAATCCATTCAGTTACTCATGAGACACGAATCACTGCCCACGAGGTTCATACTCATTCTTTTTCCCTCCTTCGTTCAGATATTCCCTTCCATGACCTCTTCTTCTCTCTTCAGATACTACAATATCGGAGTGGAAGTGCGACCAGGCACTGGATTGTACAAGGACACTCAGGTGAGGAGTCGATGCTTAGCTGAGGGCAACCTTCCTCCATTCAGGTTGTTCTCCTCACTTCTCGATTCATCATCAACAATGCTTCCTCCTTCCAAATTGTCGCCTGCCATGTTGATCTACTCGAGGTTTCAGCCATTTCAAAGCAATCGATTACAGTATCCTCCCCTTGCAGCAGCACTCTCGACACATCTCGATCTCTCCTCAGAGTACGGTAATCTGGAATGAGAATCGATCCAGTTGCTCTCTCCTCTGCATCAAGGTGAGAGAAGTGAGGGTGGAGGAGTGAATAGATGGTTCTAATTCAGAGATGGGACGCGAGTAGTTGGTCGTCTCCCTTCCGTATCGATACTATCCACTCTAATCATGTCACGATGAGAGCTGTCGATGATACTCCGCTATTCCTCAGGTATGGATTACTGTTGAATGTGCATCAGAGGGGATGTAGATCGAGTCATTCGATCATCTTCCTTGCAGAGTGGAAGTGACTCTGCATGGATCAGTCTTCCACGTAACCATCTCTGATGCCCATTACTGTCCCGCTCCCATTGTGATCGATAATCAGTCGGAGGTTGATCAATGAATGGCTGCATCTACAGTAATCACATTCCCTTCGCAGGTGCCGGTGCTCTATCAACAACTGAGTAGGAATCCCGATCAGCCGCATCTGAGAACGATCTGCAAGGCGAAGAGTAAAGGTAATCCATACCTGAGGAATAGCTGTTGATGTGGTTGGAAAAAGATTTCACATTCAATATTGCAGTTGAATATGCATGGGACGATCCGTCTGATCTGCACCAATTGAATCTGCAAGTATACGAGAAGAAATCAGTAGTGATCGATCCATCCAAGATCGGAAAGACTGCTACTCTCACTTACGATAATGCATTCTATATCACCATCGTCCACTCCTTCCATTCGTCAGTTCACTTCTCATGCTGTTCAGAAGACAGATTGCATTCCAGATGGTGTCGTGACAGTCCTCCAGTGGAGAAGAGTCAATTGGTACTCGAGTGTCTGCAGAAGGGAAAAGTCGTACTGAACAAGCAGAATCGAGTCGATGCTAAGTAATCTTTTCATTTTCCAATAGCTGAGACAAAATTCTAGTCTAATGTTGAATGTGCTCCATTTCAGTGGTGGTTCTCAATTGTGGCGATGGAATGGAGATCGGATTGAGAATGTGGGAATGTCCATTCGATGTTCATCGTCGTATGTATTGGACACGATAGATGGAAGTCGAGTTATGGTCACCCAGAGGAGTACCGGAAGGGATGCTACCCAGAAGTGAGGAAGAATTTAAATCCTTATTTATAAGGTTTGCAATTCTACTTATCTTTCTAGATGGCGTCTGCGTGAGGATTGCCGTCTAGTGAGTGAGAGAGGGAGAAAGGCCATTGTGGGAAGAGTGAGTTCACTCGAAGTTACTCTCGAAGATGTGGATGAGAAGAAGGATGAACAGGTACTTGAACCACTCCCTCATCATTCCCTCCTCCTCTCTTTCAGTTGATATCTCTCTCTCGAATGAGACCAGGCAGTGGATGTCTCCATGTGAATACTGTCCATGAAGGGCCTTCTCTCGTCGTGAGAATAGTGGACGAGGAAGACTCGATGGCCGGAGTGGGCAGACCTTCCCTCTCTTCTCTCCTCCATCCTCATCCTCCCTCATTCGATATCAATCTACAATTGGCGAGTGGAATCGGATTGAGTCTTGTATCTGGTGCTCGTGTGAGTGGAAAGGAGTGAGGGAGGGGAATGATGAGAGGAGCATTCAGGAAGAGTTGTTGTATCTCCGTCTATCGGGATTGCAAGTGTATGGGAAGAAGAGTGGAGAGTCCCTTCAGTTGACTGCCAGTGTGGATCAGATACAGGTGAGAGAGAGGAGAGTGAACTGTAGTCGATAATCCCTCCCTTTCCAGATGGATAATCAGTTGATCTCCTCCTCTGATCAATCGACAGTTCTCTCTTGTCGGAGTGAACATCTGGGAGGGGATTCAATGCAGTCTCCTCTCGCTGTTAGACCTGCACTCAAATTGGAGATGAATTGCACTCCATTCAAGCACTACGACTCATTCGATGTCCGTTTCCCATTCATATACTCAGAGAAGGGTTGTAGACATTCACTCTCTCTCAGGTCTTCCGTATCCGTCTGTCTCCTCTCTCCCTCCGATTGGATGAGATCCTCCTATGGAAGGTCGTCCATCTCATCAATTCGTGTAGATCCTCCAATGATTCTCAACTCCATCTCACTCCTCCCGATACGAATCTCACTCGACCAAATGCAGCCAATGCAAGGAGGTAAGGAGATTCTCACGAAGAGGACTCACCTTTGATCTCTCCAGATGTTACTTCGGTACTCTTGATCTTCAATTCGGTAGTGCAGATCTGTCAGTGGTGACAGTATCGAAGAGTAGTCTTCCTCTCGAATTGAGACAACTCAAGGATCAGTACAATGTCACTCTGATCTCATTCGAGAAAGCGAAGGTGAGGAGCAGTGATATGGCTGAGGGTGAGGTCTCTCCCTTTGTAGATCTCCCTTCCTGCCTTCCGTCAATTGCACTACTTCGAGACGAGTTCGTTCCTATTGGAGAATATTGGCAATTTCTATCTGAGTGAGTGGGGAGGGAGCAATGGATGGAGTGTCTCTCTTCTCCCATCAGGTGAACTCCGCAAGCAGACGATCTCCATCATCGTCTCTCTCGATGCATTCGGAAACCCGCAGGGACTCGCTTCCGATCTCAAGGACTCTTTCGCTGTAGGGAAAGACAATGGAGAATGGGAAGGAATTGCTCTCTTTTCAGGGCCTCTTCATCGAGGGAGACGTCCAACGATTCATCACTGGCATCGGATACGGAGTGTCCAATAGTGTGTCCAAGGCGAGTTCTTTCCCCTCCTTCCAATCCCTCTCTCCTCCTTCAGATCGCTTCCTCTGCCTCAGCAGGAGTGGGTGCAATCACCTTCGACAATGAACACGAAGAGAGAAGAAGTGGGAGGAAATGGGCGAAGACCAGTGATTCAGCCCTCTCCCATTTGTATGGAGGAGTCAAGGGATTGGGAGTGGGAGTATTGGGAGGAATGACTGCCATCGTCAGTAATACCATCACGGAGAGTAAGAGGAATGGACTGTTCAAGGTGAGGAGAAAGAGAGACAAGGGGGGGAGGATTGACTGTCTCTCTGTTGAGGGAACTCTTCTTGGATTGACAACGGGAGCAGTCGACACCATCACCAAACCGGTGCAAGGAGTATTCGATTTCGTGGAGGGAACAGCATCCGCCATCAAGCATGTGAGTAGAGGGAGAGAGGGGGTGGGGAGGAAGAGGGGGGGGGGGAGGGAAGGAGTTGTGATTGTCAGGCGTCTTCCCCTTCATCTCGTCGAATCGGAGAAGGAGAGCGACTTCGACCTCCTCGAGTCACAACGGGATTGTATGGACTACTCCCTCCTTATAGTGAGAGTATGGCGAGAGCTCAGATGGAATTGATGAGGATCAATGGACACAAATGGAATGAGAAGTGAGTGGAGAGAAGGAAGGGAGGAGGAGATGGGCGCATTGCAGATTACTCGATGTCGAAGTGTGTCTGGAACAGATATCGGAGAGAGAGCGACTGGTTAGACACTACGTACTACTCTCGTGCACTCAGGTATCAGAGCACTGCTCCTAACACTCTTTCAGTACTGTTCGAGATACCCTCATCTCTCCTCTCAGGCATACGTGTGCAAGCAAGAGGGAGACGTGCAGTCGGTCCTGCAACGAATACCGTATGCCATGATGAAGAATCCCGTCCCGATGCCTGAATTGCCCAATTCATTCGCTTCCATCGGTATGTCTTATTTTCAATGAATCGTGCAAAACAATTATCGAAATTTGTGACAAGGCCCGTGTTCTTTTTCAAATCGAAACTGAGTATCGCGTGTGCATTACGGATTGATTCTGAGTGAGTCAAGATTGACGCGCATTCAACCACATGGTCGATAGAGATGAGTGGTAGGGAAGGGTAGGAACGGCCCTGTGATAGTAGTAATATTTTCATGAGATGAGATGCATATGTATAATTTCAGAATTGGGAATCGAGAACGATCAAGGACGAGAGAATAAAGTTCATCTTTGGTGTTCGAGATTCGATGTGGCAAGAAGATTGGCTGATAAATTGATGGTAAGTGGAATGTAGCGCATATATTTTGAATGGAAGAAGAGGGAAGGTTGATACGTATATTCAGAGAGCGAAGTACTATTACGACCATGTGAAGAGAAGTATTAGTGATGTGAATGAGGAGAATGTCGAACAGGGTTACGATTCCATTATCGATTATTGATTCATACATGCTTTCCATTACTGTATCTCCCTTGTGATTACCCGAGTGATTGTTTGTACTATACTCGATATCAGTTGTGTGTATTCCTTCCCGAGTAATTTCCCCATCTTTCAGAGATAGCTTTTAACCTATACCCATATCATCTCAATACTAACCCCTCACTGGTAATATTCTTTCTCTAAACGATTTATGATGTAAATAATAGAGCTGTTGTATATCCCTGTCATCTTGCATGGGTTTATCTCCTTCTTCCCACTGTTGCCTTACCCTAACCTTCTTTGACCTATCACCCTTATGCCTTATAATTGTTTCGGTCCTGCTCAGTTTCTCCCCCTTCCCTCCACAAATCAATCAAAATTCCTCTCAGTTACATCTAATTCAATAATCAAATATGTGATAGATTCACTACCCTATAGAAGTTATTTGATGAGATGATATGATAAAGTATGATGCATTCATGCGAACTTATATTGTAAAATTCACGACGGGTTTAAAACCAAGCACAATTACTTTACTTTATTCGATATTATTTTCATTATTCAATAATACTAATCAGATTTATTATGAGTTCGAGAGGGTTCAAAGTCTTCATCGGTTCATGCATTTTCTCAGCCATCACAATTAGTGAGTTGATCTTTGATCTCTGCCAGTTTCGTCCTTTGATCTCTTTTGGGTCTCGTTCTATGGGATGAACGACAACAACGAGAAAGGAGACAAGAAGGCGTCAAACTACGATTGAATTCGATTCAGCAGAAACAGAATATGACTGAGTATGAACTACAGAAGCAGAAGTATGAAGAGTACAAGCAAAGCCATTCTTAGATATTCGCTTTTGATCGAATGAATAGGAGTTGTTATTCATTGTTTGTTACCATTGATTATAACAGTGATAAAAGTGTAGTATCCATTTCATTATCTACATTGGACTCATTCAACAGAGTTCTCTTGCTCTATCGTACCTTCATCTCATTCTTGATTACGGTAGCAATGGATCAATCATAGATGACCTCGGTGCTCTCGCCACGACTGGCGGTCACGGGGTAAGTGAAGTGATAATTTTGTTTGAGATACGGTAGGAAGAGATCTACATTTGCCTTCAGTCGTTTCTTCTCAACAGCAGTACTGAAAACTAACTGGAAGAAGGAGATTGTGTATTTGTATCAATTTCCCCGCTCGCCCATCCTCCCTAATCTTTCTCCATATTGTCTCAAACTTGAGACCTATTTACGCATCAAAAACATTAAATACGAGGTATATCTTTCTCCGCCCATTGAGTCATTGATTTGCCTATTATCAGGTCATCGAGGGATATCGACTAAAGAGCGAGAAGGGTCTCCTTCCATTTATCGAATTGAATGGAAGACAGATCCCTGATTCTGGCATGATCATTCGTAAACTGGAGAAGCACTTCGATTGTGAGGTATGTGAGACATCATTGGATGAGTCTATCCACTTATTCATCTCAGGATAGGCTATCCGAGGAAGAGAAAGGAGTGGCGAGAGCACTCGATAGAATGCTCGATTGTAGTACTCTTCATGCCATCCAGTTAGACAGGTATACTGTAGTCACAAAGGGAATATCGATTGTATGACTGCAGATTGGTGAAGAATGGACATCTATTCGCGTCTCGAGCAGTATCTGGTCTACCTCTTCCTGCATTCATCACTGATAGAATCGGAGATAGAATGGCTGCAATAATGGGAAAGAGAATGAGAGGCGCACTCGGAAAATTGAGTGATGAAGAGATCAGAGATGTTCTCAAGATGGATCTCAATGTGAGCTTAACGATAAATTTTACAGACAATTTAATATTTCGAGAAGTCTGTGAATACTATCACCGTTCACACTATCTAGCTGAGCAAGTCGATCAATCAATTACAGGGAATCAACTCTATTCTGGGAAAGAAACGGTTCATCTTTGGGGAGGTTCCATCCGCAGTTAGTCGATCTTTGATCTCTATTTCATTCAATTCCTTCATTCAGATTGATTGTTCAGTCTTCGGTCACGTAGCCTCAACCTACTTCCTTCCCTATCGTCAGACTCTTTCCGATGTTCTCGATGATGATCTACCCGCAATCAAGGGACTTATCAATAGAATCCGCACTCATTACTATCCAGAGTGGAAGGAACCCCAGTAGAAGATAGAATGAGATTAGGAAATAGAATGTATTTATCTCACAATAGTCGATTAGTCAGTGGGAACACACTCTCTGGCCTCATTGTCGAATTTGGCCTCCAGATTCAGTGTTCCGATATCGATCCAATGTTTCTCCTCAACTTCTTTTCCGTGAATGAACTTCTTCGGAATCTCGAATCGTAGTTTTCTTGAGCATGGCTAAGAATGATAAGAGTAGTGATAAGAGAGGGAGATATCAATCGATCGGTACCGTCTGCTCGTCCTTGCATTCGTGCCAGATGTACAGTACGGGATCGATAGGAGTCAATTCGCGAGTCGTTCCTGATTCGTAGCCGTTTCGGAATACGGTAGCAACACCTCCAACACTTACCGCTCAATTTGAAGAATCCCTGGTCATTGGACATCTGCGTGTCGAGGGTGTCATCAGGATCGGGTCCTGTACAATCTCACATCTAGCTTGCAAGTTTTAGCTATGTTTTATTACTCTTACAATTATAATCTAAAAATCAGTGCATGTTCAATTGTTCAACTGAATGAAGGGAATCACCAACCGGTGTCCAAGTCCACGATCCTGTTTGAAGTACAGAAGTTGATGTAGGAGGGGAAATGAAATTGGAGTAGGAATCTTTCTTTTTACTGACAACTCAACCATTCATCGAAGCTCACTTACCTAACTTTAGCGTTCTTCGCCGGCACGCTTCCGCACATGAGAGTTCCGGTGACGGAGACTCCTACAACCCACTCCTTATGATCATCATGTTTCCTATCATCTATACCTTGGGTTCGCATGGCCCATCCCACAGCAAGTAAGGCAGCAAGGACGAGAATCGATCTCATCCTGGAATACGAGATCAATGCGAGCAAACGTGACTGAGAAGAGGCAGATCTGTCGAATGAGTCTTATCAGTGAAAACTCTCCTCCCCGATCAAAACATCTAACCCCTCCTCCAATCACAATCAATCTGAATTGTTTTCTCCTCCCCGATATTTATCGAGTCTGTACAAGATGACTAGCAAAATAATTTTATTTCGGATCAGCATCCTAGACTCCAATACAATGCGGATTAGCAAAAAAAAACAAAGAAGGCAATGATATCGAGTTCAATCAATTTTCAGGAAGTTTAATCAAGTGAAACATACCTACTCAAAACGCCCCGGAACAAAAGCGTCGTGAAAGATTTTGAATGCCATAGATGTTTTACCGCAAACAAAGTATTCCACGGCACGAGATAATTTATCCTTCAAACAAGCGTGCGACAAAGTTGACGACAAAAATGGAGAACCAATTAACAAGTTTCTTTCTAAACATTCACGGGAACTTACTCTCACATCACCATATATGAAAATCAACAAAAATCGACGTTAGAAGAACACGAGTCGGCATCAACGAACAGAGCAAGATGGAAAATACTCGGGATTGGTTTAGTTATCCTTGGGCATGTTCTTGAAACCAAGGATGGCCTCCTCTCCGCAAGCAGCGACGACGGTAAGCTGAACGCGTTTCAGTAAGACCAATTGTACGCAAAATGTATTGACTTACGTTCATTCCGCAATCGTCCTTCTCGAAAGCAGAGCGGATCTGCTCTCCGAGCTCTCCCTCGGGAAGACGGATGTCATCCTTGGTGTCGCTGTTCTCAGGGTCCATGAGGGAGCAGAATCCGTCGGCGTCGATGTCCATAAGCTTAAGGGTAATATTGTATTAACATTAGAACAGATCTTTGTAATTGCACAAACTAGCAAACCATATATTAAATTAGCTTACCATGTACTCCTTTCTCTTGACGACGGGGACGTCCATGTTGTGGGTGGAGGGGCAGATATCCTCGAGCTTCTTGCCGGTGAAGATGTCAAGAGCGACAAGGTGAACCTTGGCGTGACCGTGCTTTCCGGTCTTGGAGGTCGACATGTCGACGATCTGAAAATAAACATCAATATTGCGCAAAACTGTTCAAAGTTCAGCAACCCAAAGTACGTTCTACATGTTGGGCGCAGATTTCAACGGTTTACTTGGTGCTTACTAAAAAGAGCAAGGAGAAATATAAAATTAAAGAAATATCGAAGAACATTTTTTGGGAACAACACCAATACATCAAAATAAATAGTCACGAGTTCCTCACCTTGCAAGGGCGTCCCTTGATCATGACATGCTCGTTCTTGCGGAGAGCGGAACACTGCTTGGGGAAGGTGTTCGAGGCTCCGGAATCGGCCTGCTCGAAGTGCTCCTCATCATGATCCGCCATCTCGACTGTCTTGTACCCTTTAAAAACGCATAATTGAGAGCAACTCGGACACGATATCAATTTCAAAGGTAAGCCACAAGCTAGCGAACGTACTGGTATGAACAGATATAACAAAAACAATCAAAAATTGCGAAACAACCTATCAATCGCGCAAAAAATTATCGAAATCGGTGACAACGCATTTTTCCTTTAATTTTTCTGGCGATACTCAGGGACCTCCTCTTGCGAGGGTTGACGCTCAGTATTGCTCAGTTATTGCGCGAATTCAAACTGGATACCGTATTCTATAAACTAGAGTTTTGTCAAACATGTTACTAAGTAGTACTGTAGTACTTCCTAAATTTATTACTTAAAATATAAACTTCTGAATGACCTATTGCAGGAACACATAGACCGCCAATCCCGAGAAACAAAGCAATATATAAATTTATCATTCAAAGAAATTTCTCAAATGAACCCAGTTTTGTTCAATAAATAAATTCTCACAGAATTGGTCTAGGTTGGCATGAAAGGCACAAATGAAACATGATTTCGCTCTACTGTAGAGGAACCAATAATCTATACTAGACATCTAATTGATGAAATCTATTTGCAGCTAAACACTCGAGGAAGCTCTTTTCATAACATAATAAATGTAATTTGATAAGTACTCGATCTGATTCGGGAAAGGAAAGGAAAGATATGGGATAGAATAAATTAGAGATGGTCGATAGAGATCAGTGGTGGGAAAGGGTAGGAATGGTCCTAGGTAGCGGATCACATTAGGAAAAACAAGATCTAGCGATCGAAATAAAAAAATCAACATACAATAAATAAAGCCCGAAAGTCATTCAAAATAATTCATTCATCAGGAGAATCGTCTTCGGGATAATTGTCATCATTGGGTGAGGAGGGGCAAGCTCGTTGATGCTTCTTCAGATAGAGAGCACGACGGAATGAACTTCCACATGCACACTGCAACGAGAATTGGAGAACCGCATGGTCAGATTAGAGTTTAGTTGAGATAGGCAACAAACATGGAAGGTAGCCTCCTCGGTATGAGTCAATTCGTGCATTTTGAGATCATTCCTGCGGACGAAACTGCAATGAAACCATTGGAGAAGCAGGACTATCTCATGACAACTCACTTCTTCCCACACACTTCACACTCATATGGACGACTATTCGTGTGCACTGATCGAATATGAGCTGCCAGAGCCTCCAATTAGAATACGATAATATTTGATCTGTTTCTCATGATCAATCAGAATGGTGAAATAAGTAGTAACCTTGCTACACTTGTATCCGGGATGGTCGCATCCATCATACGGGCATTTGTGCAATTGATTGAGATGGACCATCTGCACGTGACGACGAACTCCTTCAACCATCATCCTTATCATCCATCAACACTCCCCCCCCACCCTCTTTTACACAATCAGTCCCCCCCTCACCTCCTCTCCTTCCAAACTTCTGGCCGCAGATATCACATTCGAACTTCCTTTCTCGTCTGAATTTCTCACGTTTCCCCCCTCTCTTCGTGCGCTAGAAAGAGTAAACGCACAAGTGAAGGATGGAGACGTGCTCTTTCAGTTGGAATGTAGACCCGAATGATTTCCCACATT
>LS520802.1:0-17638 GCA_900490845.1 Pristionchus japonicus | reverse complement strand
CCCCCCCCCCCCCCCTTCATCGTTCTATTATTCACCTCAAGACTGTCTTCATTGTCAGATGATCCATGTAGTCTCTTAGTCATCTCTCTAATCTTCATCTCTAGCCTATTCATCTTCTTCTCTCTCGTATCTCTCTTGACTCTTCTCTCCTTCTCAATTGCTGCTCTCTCGAATAATCTTCTCATCGTATTCAAGAAGGGCGAGTCCATCTTTTCACTCAGACACTCTGCTACAGTCTTCGACTGATTGGGAGAGGGAGTGGGTGGATAGGGAGAGGAGTAGGGAGAAGAGATGGAGGAAGGGCCAGTCACTTCTCTCCCCAGTGATAATGATGACATGAGAAGCGACTCTCCCATCCATAGACCACTGCATCCTTCCATTCCAGACACCAATCGATTGTCTGCAGGATACGGTATGAGAAGAGTGATCGATCGAAGAACCAACTCAGATCAAGGAACACGAAAGACGACCGCGCATCGAGGAAGATCATGATGGGAATGGGCGAATGAACACTAGATCGGTATAGACTGGGTAGGATCAAACAACGGATGATTCTAACGAGAAGGGGAAGGATGCAGATATGGAAAAGCATGTAAAGTGAGAGATATTACATGATTTCAGGCAAATCTATAAAGCGTTTCATAGAAAGGTCACATTTTAGAGAATCTCTCCATTGTACGTGCTTCACAATTCCATTGTAGAGAATGGGGTGGGAGTGGAATGAGAGGGATCAAGCGAAGGGAGTGAGAAGGGAGCATCACCACATCGTTGCCTCATTCTGTCAGAGGGGAGGGATAGAGGGGAGAAGGAGGGAGGGGGGGGGAGAGGGGGACTGGTGGAGGAGAGAGGATAGAAGAGAGGGAAGAAGAGGACTGTGCAGTCTGTAGAGAAGGAGAGAGAGGGAGACAGGAGGGAGACCGACCAACCTCGAAAACAAGACACACATCCACTACCGTCCGTCCTATGAATGAATCCCCCACTACCAATCAATAGATCACCATGTCAATCCTACCAACAGGTACTGTATTTTAACAATATCTACAATGGGCTGAGCAGAGTGGACTGATACCGAATACGAGCATGAAACTTCGACTGTCCTATTCATTGATGCAGCATCAGAAGGGACTGGATCGAAATAGGGAAGGAGAATACTAATATGGGGGAAGAGAAGTGGTTACGGGAAGAAGTCATGAGAGGGCATCCACAACCAATCCCCCCCCCCTCTCTCTTCCACTAGAGAGAAGAGGGAAGAGACACATGCAAAATATGAAAGAGTGAGAGGATGGCTTCAGACACCGCACATCTCCATAGCAGGGGGTCGAAAAGAGAAGAGGAGGAGAGAAGTAGGGGAGGGGGGGATGGAGGGATATCATTGGAGCGACCCATTACTCCATTCATATCTCACTACTACCAATGATGACTGCAAACACTGCTACTAGTGGAGTGAAGGGGGGAGAGGCCAATCCCCTCCCCTTTCCACTCTCACCTGCCATTTAGAGAGACTGCGAGAAAGCGAAAAGCCGAGTCTCAGTTATCAGAGGTCGAGTAACCAAGGGAGAAAAGGGAGAAGAAGAAGGGAGATCGTCGTACAGAGGAAAGAGAAGAGAGAAGGAGAAGGAGAAAGAAGGACTACTCTCAGAGGAGCGGTCTACCACCTCTACGGGAGAACGGAGAAGAGAAATACGGATGAAAAGGGAAGAAGGGAAAGAAGAGGGGAAGGAAACGGGAGGAGAGATGGGACGAGGGATGCCTCCTATTCTCCCTCCATTCCTCTAGTCTCACTTCTCACACCGTACCTCGACGATACAAATAAGAAGGGGAAGGGAGGAGGCAAAGGTCTCTCAACTCATCAAGAGAACGAAGAATAGAAGAGGATGTAAGACCACCCACACCTGCCTGCCTATCTTCCTTTTTTCTACATCTCTCTCGTATTTGCATTGTCCAAACGACAATCCATTCATATATATCATGTGCAGAAATTCATAATCTCTTCTCATTCCCGTTTTCCCTCGTTCGACTGACCTGCTGACACTGTATGCATTTGTAGCGGATCTTCTCGTTGACGAAAGGCATTGGTCCATCTAGCATATGATACTTGAAGAGATGCCATTGAACATTCTGCTTCAGAGTGAACAGCGCATCACACACGTCGCAAACGAATTTCTGCAAAGAAGGGAAGATGAAAGGCCTCGAATGAACAAGAAAAGATTTTAATATTATGCACAGTTCACCTTCGTTCGGAATCGTGGTTTGCCCATTTCCCCTCCAATCGCCTTAGTGAACACCATTCTCTGAACGAGAAACTAATGAGTGGATAAATGCATGTGTGATACCTTGATATTTTCCGATTCGTAGTCTTCCAATTCACTATCATCCGAATCCCCATTCTGAAAATTGTGAATATTGCAAAATAAAACAAATGAGGGGCACCTCCATAAGAGCAGGAATGGTTGCATCGCTATCTGATTCATCATCCGTCGGCTCATCTTTGATCTATTCAGTAATTACGCATCTACAACTCACTTGTGTCGAAATTCAACAAAATTACCTTCTTTATGAATTGATTAGCGTCAGCTTCTTGAGAGAAATCAACAATTCTACCTCTCTTGATCGTAGAAACCGTCGGGAATACGCGAGCTGGAGGAGCAAAACACTAGATACATAAATCAAGGCAAATTGTACTCACTATGTTGATCGCTCGCGGGTTCGTTAGTCGGACATTGAATCTTGTATGCTCGCCCACCGCCTTCATGGATATGACAGTAATTTGCTGAAAATAGTAAACATGTACAACACACGACTACGAAGAAAAATGAATGCTAGCAAAAAAAAATTACAGAGAAAACGAGAGATCGATCAGTGGATTACCGTATTTTATATTCGGGTTGAGAGAACATTAATTCCAAAAATATCGACTATTGACCTATTTATTTAGATGCTCAACATTTGACTAAATAAATAAATCATTTACAAACTTAATAGTAGCATGAAAAGTTGTTGACAAACCTTCGATACAGTGAAAGCAGAGAGGATTCCTCTTCATTATGAGAGTTTCGATGGAGTGGAATGGGGAGGGTACGGTAGACAGCTCGTATAAACTCTCATATCCCTCCCTCATCATTCTTGACTCGTTGAAGAGAGTATCGGGCCGCTCCCCCAATCCGAATAGGTAGAGAATGAGGAAGAAATTATATGTCTGTGTGCTCACAAAGCTCATGCAAATTGAATGAGTTTATTCAAATGAGATCAAGGGTGGATAATTCTATCGTCCTCTTCCGTATCCGACAGGTTCTGCTGATGGTGGATTCGCTGTTGTGTAGGGAGAGTATGACGATGATGATCCAGAGGTTGAGTATGATACTGAATCATCAGTTATTGCTGAGAATGGAGAAAGATCATACCATGGTAGGATTGGTGCGATGATTGAATGGACGGTCTCCTTCTCACACAATGAGCGCATGATCCCTCCGCTCCCTTAGTGGATCAGTCATTATCTCGATCTATCTATCGATATTCAACCTGTCTTCCTTGCCATCCTCTTGCTCCAGCAGCTCCTTCTCTTCCGTTGCTCCCAGGGCTCCCGAGTGAACCCTGAACAACTTGTTGTATTCATCTTCAACAGGTCCATCTTACCTCTTCTCCTGGTCTTCCATCTCTTCCATCCTTTCCATCGAAACCTATATATTTATGCGCATTCACAGGAAGAAACGCGGATATCAGAAAATAATGTGTACAAACAGAAAATTATGTTGTTTCAAACTACGTAGAATGACAAGAACAGGCTACTGGAGCAGTCACTCATAGACAAATGTTGAAAGGTGAGACACTCTTTGCTTGTTTAGAGAAGATAAGGGATTTTTCTATAATAAAGTCGAGATCTTTGACTTCTAATTTCTGTACCTTTATCTCCGATCGCTCCATCCCCTCCTCTGACCCCAGGTATTCCTCTCATTCCGAATGGACCATTCACTCGAACAACCTCAATCGATAACGTACTTATCTCATCTCTCTATAATGCTCACCACTCCATTGGGTCCTCTCTGTCCGACAGCACCTTCGTATCCTCCTCTTCCTCCCTCCCCCTGGTATCCCTGCTCCCCTGTCTTGCCAGGACGACCTGAATATGATGCGTCATGTCCTTCCTTCCCACCTTCCTCCTTCGATCCACCATCTCTTCCTGGTTGTCCATTCAATCCAATAGCTCCTCGATATCCGATTGATCCTGGTCTTCCTGGCCTTCCCGCGGGAGCCTTGGGACAAGTGAAACACCATCCATCATTTCCTCCCTTATCTTCTCCATCATAATCAGCTCCTGCCTCTCCCTCTGATCCAGGGTTTCCATCCGATCCTAGAATTAATTATCGTACTCTTCCCTTTACCCTCATGAAGGTTTTAGATATTTAATTTTATTTATTTAACCGGCAATCCCGTCATCTCCGGGTGTCCCGACATCTCCAGAGGCACCAATCCCACAACTGCATGGTGCAGCTATCGTCAATTTGACGTCCGTCGATGAAACGTGTTCATCCTTAGTTGACTTGACTACAGTATCCTTGCTGTCGATCTGAAATAGTCAGTTGAAGATCGAATTGAGAACTTCGAGTACCACTGTAGCATTAGACGTCGTGTAGCCTGTAGACTCGACTTTCGTATCTGTGCTATTACTCTGCAATAGTCATTGTAGATCAAAAGGTGGAATAAATAGTACTAACGACAGTAGCATTGGAAGAGGTGTATCCAGTGTCTCTCTTTCTTCTCTCTGCACCCATTATCTGAATTAGAGATGTACAAAACTCTTCCAAGTAGATAGTTCAACAGAAAGAGTGTCTCACTTGATAGGCAGTTCGAACATAATCTCCGATCTTATCGTTTCCGTCTTTGCAATATCTGAGATCTTCCTCAAGAACCGAATGAAGTCGCTGCACTGTCAACTGAGTTGTAATAGAGATGAAGATGATGAGAAGAAGAGATGAACATCTGAATTAAGATTGAATCCTCTCTGATATTCCACTCTAATCTAACCCTACTGTGACAGCAGATACAATAATTCTCTTAAGGCGGACTAATTCCTCAATCTTGTGATCCTCCTTTCCCTCCATTCTCTGAACTCTATAGAAATAATTCGCTATCTTCAAATTGAACCAAATAAACTGCGAGGAACAAGATCCAGAAGAAAACAATACGATCAAACAGCGTTAAAGATGGAAAAAAATATGAAGAGGTGAAGTTTTTTCTAGAGAGGGAGTGGACGGGGAAGGGTTTGTCATCTCGAATGGCAGATAAACTGAGTAGAATAGAATGAAAGTGGCAACGCGGTCACACTCCTCCCCATTTACTGTCTGACCCATTGAGTGAATCAAGTTCGAGTTTTCTATCCAATCTTCTTTATCGACTTAACATTAGCATTTAATTGAGTCAAGTCTTCGAGACAACTTCTTCTAGATTAGTATCAATTTACCCGAATTACCCGAAGGTTATAGCTGTGAATTATTAGTTGAATCAACGGTCTATTTAAAATAAGAACAGGAATGATAGTACAGAAATGAATAAGTGCAATCATGACTCGGATGGTTCGAGAATATCATGTTGGAGTGCATTTGTATCTTCATCTTCTTCTTCTCTCTCATGTTCCACTTCAGTTCCATCTTCTAACCGATTTCCTTCCATATATACAATATTCTGAAGCAAACAAATCAGTGATTAGAACCATAGTTGAACGCAAAACGTTAAAATTAATCTCTCACCAGATTAGAAATATCTCCATATTGCATTGTAAATTGCTCGAATTGCTCAGATGACATGATAATTTGTCCATTCTCGTCTTCCATGTAATTCGCTCCATCGATTCCTTCACGAGACTGAAATTGAATGATAAATACCACTATTAAGAGCAATTTGAATCTACAACTTCGTCTCGTTATTCATTCATCATTTGCATGGAATGCAACTATCCAATTCCTATGAATCAATATCTCAATTTTACCGTAGATTCGATGACGTCTCCTCCTCCTACACTGATTCCATGCTGTCGCAACAAATCGTCCGCTGAAAATAGACATGATTAATGGTTGATCTATCAATCGTTTCAGGAAGTATTAACAGTGACAATAAAACGGACGATCATCTCTCGGGTCGATGGCTACAATTTTCTGTCTTTCTACTCCATCTTTATCTGGTTCCACAACCAGAATATACTGCAGATTCCCATCATTCTTCATTCCCTGTGGAACAACGATCTGAAATTGCCATGTATTGTATGAAAGATTCTCTCTCTTATCTTCTGACCTCAATAGTTCCATCAGCTCCAATGATCGCATTCTGGTCGATATGATACTCTCCATCGATGATCTCTCCCTTGATATTCTCACTGGATACGACCACTTCCTGCAATGGATCCTCCTCCTTCTCCTCCCCCTTCCTCCTCACTCTCACTCTCTCTCTCTCTCTCTCTCACCTGCTGGGGGGATGGCATAGTGTGTGGTCCTCTTCCTCTGGACGAGGAAGGAATCATTCCCATGGGAATCAATTCATCCTCATTCACAGCAGTCACTGAATGAGACTGACGATGATGGGAGAAGGAAACTCTGAAGAGGGAAGGAGATCAATGAAGGGAAGGAAGGGGGGAGTACCTATCATTGAAGTCTCTTCCACAACACGACCACACCACTCTTCCTCTATCCACTTGCACGTTGAAGGAAGGAAGACCCTGAGAAGGAGAGAGGAGTGAGGAGACTACCCGTGTACTACTCACTTTCGTATCGATCGAAGCATTGAATGTACACTTGGAATGGACTCTCAACATGTGTTTGAGAAGGAGAGAAGGTCGATTGAAGGGAAGAGAACAATCGGGACACGATGTACGCGTTATACTGTAAGAATACGCCTTTCTCACACCCCTCATCCCTCAATCTTCCTCACCTGAAATGACTCTCATCTGCCATAGAAGGAGGAACTCTTGCACTCGATGAACTCTTCTCTTGACCATTCTAGAAGTTCCCTTTTCGATCTCTTATCTTTCATTCTCACTCACATTTTTATTCTTCTCTCCTCCATTCTTTCCATCGAGTCCTTCTTTCCTCATCGAAGTCATTTGAGACTGCAACGATTCCTTCTAATTCGTTCCTCTAGATCCTCCCCCCCCCCTCCCCACCCCTCTCTGTGATCCTCCTCCATTGGGTGGCATTGCATGCACATCAATCTTGTGTTCATTCAATTCCGCCACAGATCCCGTCACGAATCCACACCATTTACACACGTATCTGCAATCTTTCCCTTGTATTGATTACCCGAATACAGTATCCTCTTCTATGCTCAAAATGACTCACTTTCTCCTCCTAGTATGCATCGCTTCATTGTGATTCATCAATTTCTTCTGATCAGTGAATACTAATTGGCATTCGTGGCAACTCATTCTATCAACGTGCTGAATGGATACATTCCTATCTCCCCTTCCCTCCTCTTCTCACCTCCTCTCCATACTCTTGCAGTAGTGTTTCTCTCAATTCATCATTCCTCTTGTGCGCTTTCAGATG
Organism: Pristionchus japonicus; assembly: GCA_900490845.1. Lineage (NCBI taxonomy): Eukaryota > Metazoa > Nematoda > Chromadorea > Rhabditida > Neodiplogasteridae > Pristionchus > Pristionchus japonicus. The sequence continues at coordinate 10,106 of LS520802.1, read as the reverse complement.
AGTTTCGTGTGCAATTGGATGGGCGACGTTTATTTGTACATTGCAGATGGAGCAAGCCTGATAGAAGAGGGAAGAGATCAGAAGAGAAGAGAGTTGGGGCAGGCAACTCGATAGATTCGTCTTTTATTGTGTTACTGTTGTCTATGACTAAACAACAGAATGGGTATGCTCTCACCTCGAATGGGCCTGAGCCAGATCCAATGATTCCTGGTGTATTATTGCCAAGAATATCCACGTCTAGTTGATTGGACGGTATCACGTAATTGAACGAACCATCTACAATTCATTGATTCCAGATACTTTCTCTATGCGCATGTGCCATTTCTCAAGACAACACAAGATCTGAACCTGGATTCCATCTCCTCAAATTCCTCGCCACTCCCATTCTGAATTCTCTCGCTGCTGCCATAGCCAGTGAATCGTGTCTACAATGATGCAGAGTTCCAATCCATTTTCAGCCTTACTCAGCGAAATATGGAGAAATTGCATTGATCCCAATTGGTAGCATTGAAAACGCGATGATTGATGATCAAAACAACATTCGATTCTTCTTCAACTCCAAATTACTTTTCAACAATAAACGAAGCGGAGATAGATTCTACTATTTCTTACCTGTATCTCACAGCTTGTACTCTTTCCTTGATCTTCCCTCTCTCTATATTCCTCCTCTTCCATTCTTCACTTATTATTCTGATCTGTCGTATCACCTGTGAATATGACACATCATTTAGAGAAATCAGACCTGTGATAGTTTGATTAAATAGTTCGTACCTCTGAAAGATGTTCGACATGCATACTCCTCGTGTGTTTCTCTAATCCGAATCCAGTGAGGAATACTTGGTCTCGATCACACAATCTGCATGGATACGATTCTACTTCATCTGCGATACCTACAACATATCCCTTGTTAATAAGAAGCCAAGATCCAATTTGATGCAAATATGAGCAACTGAATCAAACCTGGTAATCTATTCTCAAAGTATGGTTGTGAATTGTCTCCGAATCCTATTGAATCGTCTACAGTTATCGATCGACGGTTTTTCGTTGCGGCGTGAAATCGCTGGAAAATGAACATCAACTCCAGATATCTAAATAGGAATTAATAAAGAAATTTAAAAAAGCTAATAAGATGAGACGAACCTCAGCAGCAGTGTATGCAGATTCCTCCGCCAGTATTCGCCTATCTTCACTATTGAGAGTGTCTTCTGAAGAGTTGATTTTTGTTACCAAATACTGTTTGTATATTCCACAGTGAATCAAACAAGAAAACGTCATTTAATTCTGCCAGCATTCCAATCAAAGAATGAATGGAATAACTTACGAATTCTAATCATGACTCCATCCTGAATGTAGACTCCACTCGAATCAAGGACCTGAACTAATCACACTCTTTCATTCATCAGGTAGTGGAGCAGAAATGAATTCTTGAATGAGATGCTCCCACCTCGTTAATATCATCATCCGCAATATTGGAAGTGGTGGAGGTAGAGGGAACTGTGATTGATAACTCATCACTCAATAAAAAGAAGATGGTTTGATACCTGGCTCGGCCTGGCCAGTTCTATCATACGGAGCTATCCGTTTTCTCTGCATAATTCGAGGGGCTCGCATCGCCATTATGAAACTGAGAAATCAGATATTAATAGAAATAAAGAGGAAGCAAAAATGAACGGAGAACTGAGGAACCAGCTGGGGTCAGAGTGAGAGCATTGTGAGGGAGGGAGAAAGGAAGAGAGAGTGGGGTGTCGTGAGAGAGAACAGAGAAACAAATCAATACAACGCGCAAGCCAATTCAATGTAGTCTCTCAATGGATGCGAACCTTTTATGCTGTTTATTATGTGGTTTGCTTAATATAAAATTTATTTATTATTAGGTATACCGGTTCTGAATACAAATTGAGCGTGCAACGATTAAAACGTATTCGAAACATGGAAAAAATCAACTTGAGATCAACTTCTAACAATTATTAACGGGAAATAAAATCACTCGGGCTTCGATTCATCTGTATTTATTACGCTTTCCTCAGCCGTAGTTTCCTTCTCGTCATTTTCAGTCTTCACAGCTTCCTCCTCCTTTTTCTCTTCTTTCTCCTTTTTACCATCTTTCTTAGTTTCCTTTCTTCTCAAGAATGCGGGAGGTTTCTTCACGTACACATCTATAGGTCGATCGAAACCTGAAACAAATTATTATATTATGACGATGTGCTTATTGTTAGTAGAAGCTCACTCGGCGCGAACAGTAAGGGAGAAGGGTCAGATTCTTTGAATTCCGCTCACCTTTTGCCTTTGCTCCAGTGACAGCCAGATGTTCCACACTTTCGAATCCGCACTCCTCCAACAAGTACATCTCAAAATCCTCTGGTTTGAATTCGATCGATCGATAGTTTGCCTTCAGCTCTTCCTGCAATATACGATAGTAATAAATTTATATGATCAAAACCATGAATAAAAAAGGGTTTTAAAATACTTACACTCATAACAGATCTCTTCCTGTAGGTCGAGAACAGTTGAGGTTCAAGAATAAGTCTCCCTCCAGGTAAAAGACTCGCAAAGCATCTCAAAATCATTATTTTTTCCATAGCGACGGTACCATTAAATTGAATAAACAACAACGTGCTTACCTCTTAAAGAATCTTCTCATTCCATCGTCTCCCCAATTGAGATGAATCCATTTAGTGATAGAAAGAGCGAGGATGACATCATACTCCTCCTCGACCTTAAATAATATCATTTAGTGGTGGATTCACCTCAATCTACTTGCCGTCTCCAACAGTTCATCGTTCTCGAGAACAAAATTTTCAGTTCGGAACCAGATATTATCAGGAAATTTAGTAGAGAACGAAAGGGAAGTCTGAGAGATTGGGCCGAATTGACGAGAGAACGAGGCTGGAAACTTGCCTGCCAACTGAAAAGCGATATGATAGAGAGAGAGAAAAAAACTATGGAAACAAGAGGAGCATGATAACGGAATTGAAATATGTGAGCATACCTCAGTATTCTTATCACAATAATGTCTGATGTTCTTCCTCGCCACTCCAATCAAATGTTCATCAATATCGATTCCGAGAATACGACGAGGACCGTACTCCTGAAAAGATTAGATTAGACGTTCAGGTAATTCTCGATAGACACCGTACCTTAGCAAGAGATAGAGTAAGAAATCCGGCATTGCATCCGATGTCGAGTACTGTTCGCTTCTCGAACCATTCCCTTTTGAGGACACTCAATCTGAAGACACATTTCTCCTACTACAGATACTGTATGAGTGTACCTCGGATCCTTCTGGCCATTTGTAAGACGATGACCATAGTAGCGATCAAAGTTCCCGTACGAGTATCTCAATGAACAAAATATAGAGAATTGTCAACAGAAAATAACAAACTTCTTATTGAATGCTTCTTTCTTCTCCTTTCTGGCCAACGCTTCTTTTTCTTCCTTTGTCAATTCTTTGACTGGTTCGCCCCCTTTCTCTCCACCTTTAATCTCCTCCTTCTTCTTCGGCTTAAAATCAAACTTCTTCTTGTTCTTCGAGAAACTCTGAAGAGATCATTCTTTTCATAGCTAGCATAATAATAACTTACCATTCTGGGCAGCGGAGAGACAATGGAATCATCAACAACGGGTTCATCAACAGATCTGAATCAGACATTACAACCAGAATATAATTTTCAACGAACTCTTCCATCGGAACTTCTCCAAGCAGATTTAAAGGATCATGCAGTGTTCCGGGAATCTTCACTTTGAGAGGGAGATCTTTCGGCCTTTTCAGAGGAGGATCAACCTAAAAGAGCTCATCAACACTTGTGAATGAATTCGCCACTCACCGTTCCAGGAGTGACACTATTCAGATTGAGGGGGTCGTGGATGTTTCCACCCGTCGGATACACGAAATCATCTCGGAAACGTTTCTTCGTCTTGCTATGATGGTGAGAGTCTCCTGGAACATTATGATCGCTGTCAGCTGATTGCAATGAACTGACCATGTCGTCTCTTGAATCCTCCTCTGTTATCACTTCCTCTTCTTCCACTCTGAGAGAATCTGCGTCCCCCACGTCCGTGGCTAACACTTGCAGCAGCAGCGTCCGAATCTTGCGGCGCGTCTGGCTCTGTTTTAGTCTCAACTTCTGATGCGTCGTTATCGCCACTCATGTATAACCTAAAATTACCTACTTAGTACATAATTCTGGGGAAAATATAACAACGATCGTTGCAACGAAAACAACCACCATCCAACATGAAAAAATGAAAATTTCGAAAATCGCGACAACCGACGATTCCGTTATATTCGGTGGACATGTCACACGGCTCTAGCGATGCTATTCAAGCATTGCTATTGTTTACTCGAATTTTCGCTTCGGATTGCATAACATGATTTCAATTTATAATCAGCTATGTCACTGAGAAATATATCTCCGTGCGCCATTATCACTATCGTTTGAATCACTGTCGAGGGGAACGGCTTCCCGAGGCAATCTAGAGGATTTTTAGTCAAATGTTTGACGTTTATTAATTTTTTGCTGTCGCGACTCCTCGTGATAATTTTCTTTAATCGTGTTATTTTTTCTGTTGCACGAAGTCCGGTGATGGATACGGCTGATATGGCCAGCGACACGACTGGCAACCCACCCGTGGTTCAGGAGGCTGCTCCAATACGGCGTGAACTGACAGACGAGAAGAAACCACTCACTAAAGCAGAGAAGAAGATCAAGTATGGCAAATGTTCATTCTCCGAGCCTTTAGCAACATGGAGAGATCTGATCAAGGTGCAATGATTATCTGTGGAAGGAGTTACTCTATTATATCCTCTCAGGAACTTCTCGCTCCTGTCGACAAGACTGTTCGCACTCCAGAAGATGAAAGGGAGTCGATTGAACTTGCAGAAAGCGCTTTTTCTCAGATATTCGGAGAGACCGAAAATCCGTATAAAGCGATGTTTGACATCTACGACGTATTTTCTGATAAGGAAAAGGTGACCGATAGAACTCTAGCTTCTCTGACAGTTCATATTTGTCGTCTATCTCAGAGAGTAAAATGTTCAACAACTAAAATTGGACTATGTTTTTATCACATATTTTTCAGTACAAGAAAGTGCACAGAAGTCTGTTCAAGACCTTCGAGGAGTGGATTCAGAAGTGCGGGACGCCAGAAAAGATCGCGAAATGGTTAACGAACGAGTTCAAGGTTTGATGATCACAAAATATTCGTTATATTTATTTTTGTGATCGGATCACCAAACGAGATTTAGGTCTTCATGAGACAGTAGAGATTTTATATTCCGTCAAAGCACGCGCGAGTGGCTTCATTCCTTTTATTCGAATCTCGTTGTATTGATCGTGAATCCGGAATGTGGATTGAACTGTCTAGACCATACATATCTAGACCACTGACATTTTCCAGAAGGAAACGATGGAGAAAATTGTAAAGAAAGGAACGGGACAATTGGAGAATCTTCTTCGAATATTCCAACTCAAAGATGCCGATCTTGAAGATAATGTTACCCAGAAGATCAAAGTACTCCTTTTCTTCATTCTTTGAAATAGAGTTCCTCATATTTTGCTATTCTGAACAGTTCAAGCTTTCTTCGTTTTTCTTCATTGGGTATTCGATCATTGTAATTAAGGATCTGTGCATCTCTGAATCGAGACAACAGTTCTCTGAAGCAATGAAATTGGCAAATCATTTTGATCTCCATGAGAAGTTCGACATCAATCTTTTCATTGTTCCTCTATTACTCAAGGTTAGCAGATGCAATTGTAACGTCGAATTGAAAAATTTCATTTCAGGGCAAGCAAGATGATTTGGAGAAATTCATGAAAGGCCACATACGAATTACGGTATCTGCCCAATATATTTGTAGCAATTGTATTTCCTAGTAATGACATTTTATTTAATCATATTAATCTATACTTTATAGAGAGATCTCATCAGATTCCTCGATAGTACGGTAGAAGAACCTGATCTAGTCGTGAGTATTCCTATTATAATAATTTATTACTTATCACGCCTTTCATCTACCGTTTCACTGAAATGTGGAGGCTCCGGACTCACCCCTGAGCTGACCCCCCATTTTCACCCCGGTTTTCGAAGGCCCTTGGGTAGGCCTATCCTGAGCCCGAGTTAGAGGGAAGGTAGATCAAACGCCGCTCCAGGAGATCACGTCGAAAATCGTCTTTGAGGCTCCGTTTTTCGAAAATATCTCGCTTCACCGACGAGATATCGAAAAATTGATGAAGACATAAAATGTAGCTTTTTTCACGACCTTTCAGAAAATTTTATGGGTGATGGGGTTTAACCCATGTTAGAGAGCTCTACAGACGATCTCAGTTCACAGGCACGGGACGTGTAAATGGAAAGTACCAATCGATGCGGCTTGTCGAGAGCTTTCGAATGAGCGTCTAAAATCGAAAATCGATGGGGTTTTGGCCGACTTATGGCCAAAAAACTCCAAAAGTGAGGGAGAACAATAGATGGGAAGAGAGGAGGCCGGTAGATCAAAGGCTGCCTCTCGTCTTGCTCGTCGATTCCCTTTGTCTGAGACGCCTCACAGCCGTTTTTTGGCCATAAGTCGGTCAAACCCCCATCGATTTTCGGTTTTAGACGCTCATTCGAAAGCTCTCGACAAGCCGCATCGATTGGTACTTTCCATTTACACGTCCCGTGCCTGTGAACTGAGATCGTCTGTAGAGCTCTCTAACATGGGTTAAACCCATCACCCATAACATTTTCTGAAAGGTCGTGAAAAAAGCTACATTTTATGTCTTCATCAATTTTTCGATATCTCGTCGTTGAAGCGAGATATTTGCGAAAAACGGAGCCTCAAAGACGATTTTCGACGTGATCTCCTGGAGCGGCGTTTGATCTACCTTCCCTCTAACTCGGGCTCAGGATAGGCCTACCCAAGGACCTTCGAAAACCGGGGTGAAAATGGGGGGTCAGCTCAGGGGTGAGTCCTGGGATCAGTGATTCCATAGATGCAAGGCGTGTTATAGAATAATGTACATTTCATTGTTATATTAAAAATCAGATTAAGATTATTTCCTCTTTTCAGAAAATGAGCATACTACAACCATACATCGACCGAAAGATCATCACTAGTCAGGTGGCCTTCGAATTCATAAATAGTTCGTTTCCTTATTTATTTTTTCATGTTAGATGTATTTCAAAACGCTGTTTCCCGAACTGTTTGATTGATGATTCATTCAGCTACTATTGTGTGTGTGTGTGGGGGATATTCTTTTTCCAATTTTGGCACTGCCGAATAATTTCACACCTTGCTGAAAATTAGCTCTCAAACGTTATTTGCCCCACTACATCGTACCACCTCGGGGGTTTCAATTCCTCGTTCTTTCGTGAATAAAAAAAGTTGTTCAGGTAAGAGGATTCCGAGTCTATTGAAGAAATTCGTGTCTTCTGAATACGGAATGGATGAGTCAGCTGCTCCTCGATTCGAAGAGAAGAAGATCAAAGATAAATTGAGATATCTACTCTTCGATCGGTCTGTTCCTTCGCTTCACATTCATACAAATGTCCACTTATTCATTTGGATTTGGATTTTAACACATTTATCAAGAGTAGGCTCTGATGTGCATGGCAGGCCACTTCTGGCTTGTTGTTTGTCTCATTCACTTATTCCCTATCACTTATCTAACCAATACATTGCAGTGATGGTACGGACGGAAGTTTCACAACGACAATCTTCGATCACGTCAAGGTTTCTTATTTTTTCTAAAATGTGTTCTAGAGAAGAACAAAATGGGCAGTTTCAAATGTACTCAAATTTGCATGTTTACTATATCGTATGCCTGTCCTTTTCCTCCAATCGATGGTTGATATTTAAGACCCACATCAAGAAGAGTTCTCCACACAGGAAAGATGTCATCATAGCACTCTTTGACCGAATCGAAAAACGAGAAAGGAAGGAAGATAAGTCGACGTATTATGATGAAGCAAAAATGTGGATGCTTTACTACAATGTTAGTTATCAATCATCTGTTTAGTATAAGCTCCTTGAGCGAAGTAATCCTTTTCTCTGCAGCTCAATCCGGATGACTTCTTCTCTACTATCCGTTCGTATTTCTCTAATCACCCAGAGTGGAAGGATGATGCAGCGAGGATGCTTGCCAAGTAAGTTATGAAGGCTCCACTTCATTTCACACATTATATAAATTGTAGATACGACTCTGGGGTTGCAACGGGCAGTAGTTATAAGTTGGAGGATGGAACTCCGATTGAGTGGATTGAGACTTGGGAAGGATTGGAGAGAATGTGTGATGAGATAGAAGAATTGGGAGAAGAAAGGTGTGTCATTGGAGATATAAGAACGATAATCTATGAAAGCTCAATTTCAGTGTGATAGGTATCGACTCCGAATTCAGATCCACCACTAATTGCAAGCAAGAGTCAGTTATTCAGTCTAACTATTTTTATTCACTTTTATGAATATGTTCAGGATTGCTCTTCTGCAAGTCTCCTCGGAACATAAAGTGTATCTTGTCGATTTCGAACTTCTCGACGTGAGTTTCCCTTATTCAGAAGTGAAATTAGTTTTCTTTTCAGAGAAGACTGTCTTCAGCCCAATGGGAGAAATTCACTCTTCGACTCTTCACTGGCGACCATATGAAAATTGGTGAGATTCCCTTGCCATTCTTTTTTTCGAATGTAAAAAAACTCCCAATATACATATGAGAATTGTATATTGGGAGTTTTTTGCTTACCCAATCCTGAATAATTAAATTGATCGTAGGTTTCGACATGCTCTCTGATCTCAAAGCATACACTGCGACTCTGAAACTGGATCTGGACGACGTACGATGCATGATGACGAGAGTCGTCTGTCTCAAGAGACTCACCAATGATGTACTCTTTTCTCTTCCCCCCTCCTGTTTGGAGTAATGCCGATTGATCTCTTTCAGCTTCTGGACATAGACTCATCCATCATCGATCTCACACAGAGTACTTCGCATAAGAGTGAGTAGTCATTGGATGTATAGAAGTGCACGTAGAATTGTAGTGAACACAGACTCATTTATCACATCTTCTCATCAGATGAAAATCATTCCAGTATTTCTTGAGTTTTTTTCTTCAGATCGTCTAATAGAGGGTAAATCAACGCAAGAAGTGGAGAGTGGAAATCGTCAACGTGCGATCAAACTGAGTGATCTGGTCGAAGTTGTATTGAATAAGCAGTTGGACAAGTCATTGCAGGTCATTCCCCCCCCCCCCCTCTTCTAGATATAGATAGAGATTGAATGGTTGCAGAAGTCGAATTGGTCACAGCGTCCTCTCCGAGTGGAACAACTAATCTATGCTGCCACTGATGCCAACATCCTCATAAAATTGTTCCTTCGGTTTAGAGAATTGGCGACTGAGAAAGGATTTGAATATGATAAGATGGTGGAAGCAATCGAGAATGATTTGGCTGAGAGGAAGGAAACACCGGTAAGAAGAAGGAAAGATTATGATATTTAATAATCGAGCTTCATTGTAGACGGAGAAGAAGAAGAAGGCAAAGATGACTGAGGAAGAGTATGCTCAACTAGTAGAGGTACTTGAAGAGATGATCATTCTAGAAGTGGAGGGGGAGGTTACAGACTATAAATGCTGCTGCCATCTCTGCTAATGCTCAATACGATACTCCCAAATCATTCATCACTGATACTTCTTTCTTCGGATTGGGAAAACATCTACGGTATCCCACTACCGTATGACTCAAGCAATGAAAGTATCGGTTTCAGTCGATTGGGAGTGGATGTGGTATTTGCTGAATCGAAGGAACACTTGATGAGATTGGGAAGAGAGAATCAAACGAGGATTATATTGTCATTCGGGAAGAATATACCGGAGGTGAGAATGAGACTTCTATATGCTAATTAGATTCGAATTTAAGTACAGATCAGTCTTCGGTAGTCGAGTATTCGTGGTAGGAATGGGAATGTCTGCTCAAGATCAGGTTGGTTCGAGTCAGTATTGGATTGAAAGGAATTAATATCCAGGTGAAGAAAGTGTTAACTGAGTTCAAGATCAAGTTGAGTCCTGCGAATGTTTTCACTCGATGCATGGTACGTTGAGAAGAGAAAGAAGGGAGGGGGGGGGGGGTGAAGAAAAGC
>LS520778.1:1850057-1867191 GCA_900490845.1 Pristionchus japonicus | reverse complement strand
CATATTACCCCTGATGTTTGGACAGACTTTCTGATCGGATTGACCCGAATCATACTACATCACCATGCAAAGAAGGGGCTAATGGGATCAGTTATGCTAACCTTCACCGAGTTTTCGAAAATTTCCTGCGGTCGACCCTAATCTAGACCCTCTAACGCGAGGCTATAAAGGCTGATAAAACCAGGAACTAGACGCGTTGATCACGATAGGAACCAGCGAGTTCAGATTGCCTAGGAAGTTTTCATTTCCTCCATCTCAGCCGTCTATTATTGTAAATAGCCTCCCTCTCAAGTATTACGAAACGATTTTTTGCGCGTGTTCTCCAATTGGGACTACAGTGATTTTTCCCGTCTCAAGAGTAGGCTGCAATTGCAGCTAATTTAGGCCGCTTTCTCGAACAGTTTCGCTCTGAGTGACTGACCCCGGATGGGAGAGAGTAGAACCGAACAAAGGGGAAATCCCTTCCTTTCTTCCATTGCACTCTGCCATACCAGTTCCCTCTCTCTAGACCCATCATCTTCTCTCATCACCTTCAGAAGGGGATGATTCACCCTCCCTCCTATCTACCGTGTTCTCTGTGTTGGGTAGTTCGCCGTAGCGCGACCCCGATAATATCAGCCCTCCTCCTCCTCCTCCCTTATGGTCGACCAATGTTCTCCCCGCCTTTTGTCTATTTCCCACTAGAGTATAAAAGAGTTTACGAGAGGCGTTCTCAAATCTCTCGAAGTTTACGATGTATCTCTTCTCACTCCATTTCCATAGACGGAAGTGGGGGTTGCACAGTTTATTCCCTCGAGAGAGAGAGGCCAAGCTTGATCTGGACTTTCTCTCGCATTCTTGGCCAATCAAAGAGAGAAGTGTGATAGGAACGCCCAGACACTCAATCACGCCGTTGGTTTTCCCCTGGCCCTTTTCGTGTTTCAACTCACCCCTTTTATTCGCTGAAAACCTCATCTAATCGACATAGTTCAGCGCCGATTCTTCCTCAGGGAACTTTCACCATCTATCCAACCACATTTCCCGCTTCACTTTTCCCAAAAACCCGTCATGCCCTATGGCAATAACAATACTCCTACTCCTCTGTCTCTCTTCTATTCGTGTGATCTCTCGTCTTCTCTGATTATCTTCTCTCTCCTCGAAGCCCGTGCTCTCTCATCCCTTCCTCATCTGTCCTCTCTCTTCTCTGCCTATCATTCCAGAATGGGCTGATTAGGTGGGGCTACTCACACTTCCAATTAGTTACTATTTCTACCTATCCTCTCGTTCTCCTCTCTTGACCTACCGGTCTCACTTCCTCCTTCTCTCTTCTCACAATCCCTTCCTCATTCTGCATTAATCTGTCATTGGCAGATCACTCTAATTCACGGAAGTAATTGGTGGTTGTATACTCTATGGCTGCACTTCCTTCCATTCTCCGTTATGACGTTCTAACTCGTTCCAAAGTCCGACCACTCGCTAGTTTCCCAATCCTCTCGTCCTTCTCTTCCGTTACTCTTCCGATGTTGTCGCATGGTGGAAATAACGCGATTATCACCTTCCCTCTGCAGTAATTGTGATGAGAACGAGCAAGTTTCAGGAAGGAGCTTCAAGGTCAATCGAACGAGAGAAGAGAAGAGACGAAGTTAGCCATTGGGGCAGAGATGAGTGGGAAACACTGCACTGGAGATACTTGGTTCATTCGATTTCTTGGAAGGTTCTTCGGAGCGGTGAGTGACTATTCTGGTAGTAGGAACTAGAAACGAATGATAAATACGTCATTTCTATCAGCAATTAGTTGTCTCTTCCAATCTAACTGCGTAGGCGAGGCGAGGTCAATTGACGTAGTGGTCAATCATTGAGTATCTGACTAATACTGATTCTTATCCTCCTCTGTTTCTCGAGTTGCCCATAGTTCACTCCTGTATCTTGATCTGATTCATACAAATGTTTCGAAATGTTCCTGGATGTCAACTCTTTCGCCATCTTCCTCTTAGATCGGAGTCTCTCGATGTAATCTTCCATCTCTTTCAGTGTGGAGATCTCGTTGTGAATCATGCATGGAAGTTGATGATCTTCTCCACTATCTTGACTGGTCAGTTCAATTGAGAGAGATCGAAAAAGGATAATGATTGAAGATCGCACTTATCCCCATGATAACTGTTCTTTCATTTCTGCAAAAGATAGTACCTCTGTTCGATCCTTAATTCAGTTGTACTGAGTAGTGTCGATCTTCTGTTTCCGATTGTAGTGGAACACGTCCATTACAGCAATCTGTACACTGAAGATCCCTCTCACTCAAATGTCAAATGATATCGCCGACTTCACTCCATCGAATGCACCTTCTTTCACGGAGTGGAGGGTAAGATACAGAGTATTTCGAATGAAGGGAGAATGAAGGAACACTGAATAACAATGAAGACGTCGTGATTTCTTCCGTTGCATTTCAAAATGAAATTGGTTTAGAGATCGCAGCAGTTCTTCGACGGAGGGATAACAGCCAATACGATCTACGCCTTCGTGACTTCCAAAGATGGAGGGTCGATGTTCGAAGTGGAGAGGATGGGGGAAGCTATGAGGGTTAGTTAGCAGTGTCCTCCATTTCTTTCAACATTCAGAAGCAAACGAAGATCATTGAGTTGCATATTTTCAGGCATTGGATTTGATCTCAAACAAGTTCAAGATGCAAACCACAGCTGGATTGCAACCATTCGAAGAATTCTGTCGAGCATTCTGCGTGATCAACGAACCACTCCGCACTTTCTACGTGAGTTGACCGTGAGCTCCCATCACCAACCATAGCTCAGTTGGTAGAGCGGAGGACTGTAGATCCTTAGGTCACTGGTTCGAATCCGGTTGGTTGGAATTCATTTTGACGTTCCCGATTCAGAATGGAATGCGAATGAAGGAAACACTGGGCAATAACGCGACGGATCTCGACCTCTCCTATCCCGATTCACATGTAATGGGCATCAGGTCGCATATGGATCCGTATCTGTTCGGAGTCAAGGTGCGTATTATTCTCTGTCGTTTCGATTGACAGTCATAGTTCTGACTTGGAAAGGAGGAGGTGCTATGCAGCATAGCCTATGCTTTGGCTTTTTCAGATCGCGGCAAAGCGAAAGGGTCGTATTGCAGTCATTCCGACATATGAAGCAGATGACTTGAATACCGAGGTGCGATTTGACTGATCTTGTTTTAGTCGTCGATTTATTTTTCCTCATCGAGAATATCTCCCAAGTGCTGACAATACTCATTCCAGAAGCCCCTGAAGAACAATCTTCGCGATGTCAAACTGGTCGTTCTCAACTTCAAATCCGAACTCGATCCTGCAATCACAAAGGCAGAAATCGAGAAATGGGAACTGTCCATTGTGAACTATTTCAACAAGTGAGTCGTTTGCACGTTGCGGAGTCTTGCAAAGGGCGAAATTGCTGTAATGTGCACTTTATGGGGCCCATTCCGCCCTCAGCTGATGAGGTTCAGAGTGATTGAGTTTCATATTGGGCAGAAGATAGGCACAGAGAGGAACGGTTCGAGTGAAACATCTCAGAAATAATCTGACAATATTTCAGGGAGTGGAATTCAACCCTCGTCGACGTTACAATCTTCGCGGAATCGTTCATCACATCAGAAGTCGTTCGAGCTGGTCTCTCCCTTCTTCCCTTCCTCGTTATCGGTTTCATTATCATGGTCTGTCCTCTCCCCATTTAGAATCTGATCTTTGATCTCTCAGGTAATCTTCTCTGCCACCACCTTCATTATCTCCGGTCTCGCACTCAATCAAATGGGATGGAACAAGGTTTGTCGAGAAATTCTAAACCAAAATTGATCTTTGATTTCTCAGATGTGGTTTGCCTTCTACGCGTGTGCAACTCCGTTCATGTCTTGTGGAGCCGGTCTGGGAGGAATGCTCCTGATTGGAATGAGGTCTGTCCTCACTCCGTCAGTCCATCCCTGATCTTTGATCTCTCAGATTCGGCACGATCCTCTGTGTGACTCCCTTCCTCATTCTCGCCATTGGAGTAGACGATGCGTATCTGATGGTGAATGCATGGCAGCAGATTACCGCGACCAGGTTCGATCTTTGATCTCTCTTGTCTGTAATCTGATCTTTGATCTCTCCAGACGAACGGAAGACCTCCGAAAGGCGACAGTTGAGAGTGAACTGCTGCATCGAACGAAAGAGATGCTGATAGAGACGGGACCATCCGTCTCCATCACGACTATCACTAACGTGAGAGTCGACCTTTGATCTCCCAACTCAATCTCTCTCTTCTTCAGGTGGCTGCATTCACAATCTCGGCAATGTCTGGTGCCCCCGAGATCCAATTGTTCTCCATCGGCAATGCTGTCTGTGTATTCGTCTCCTTCATCTTCCAGGTGGGAACAGAGATCAAAGATCAACCAATGATCTGACGCCTTTCAGTTGACAATCTTCGGATCGTTGATGGTCATTCTGGGCAGAAGGGAGATCACTGATGAGTTCAGAGCGAGAGCTGAGATGCCTCAGATCAATGAGAACACTGCTGAGAAGGTTCGATCTTTGTACTTTGATCTCTGATCTTTGATCTTTGATCTTTCTCAGCAACCTAATCCCCTCGACCTGACTGCTCGAGTGGACGTTGTCAAGTTCGAGAACCGTAAGAAGGGCGGTCTCACCGCGATCGCACACAAGTACGGTATTCTTTTCGACTGCCACAGCTTATCCATCTACCGTACTTCTCTGCAGGATTCTTCGTGCGTACTGTAGAATGCTGGACAATCGATTGATCGTTTTCTGCATCATGTGCCTTCTCGGGGCGTATCTCACCATTTCCATCATTGGAACAGTCAAGTAAGCACTGATTCATGCCCATTCATCTGTGCTTTGTCTCATTTCTGATCTGGATTTTCAGCATCAAGCCTTCTCTCAAACCAGAGAAGCTCTTCCTCAGCGATTCCCCGTTCAATAAGGTGAGATTATTTTTGAATTAAGAAGTGTACGTTGATCTTTCATGATTTCAGCTGTTCCGTGCTCGACAGGAGTACATCCTTCCCACTTATGGAGTACTCTGGATCTACGTATTCAATCCTGGAAACATCTGGGAACCGAACAGAAGAGCTCTTATCGATGCTATGGTTAGGGTTCATCTTTGATATCTTGACACTAAACCTATTCGCAGATTCACGATTTCGAAACCCTAACACACTCGGTTGGCCCGTATTCGACCAAGTTATTCCTCAGAGATTTCGAAGAGTTTGCAAAGGTACTTACGTACGAAAAAATAACATATTCTGAAGACATTGAATACAGGAAAATCCGGATCTGCTCACGAGCGACATGCTAGATGACTACGACGACAGCACACCTCCGTAAGTTCTTTTGAGAGAGTAACGCTCGCTACCAACCATAGCTCAGTTGGTAGAGCGGAGGACTGTAGATCCTTAGGTCACTGGTTCGAATCCGGTTGGTTGGAATTCATTTTGCCGTCTTTCAGAAAGGTGGCCTCTAAATACGAGCAGCTGCAAGGATTCATGGGATGGCCTGAGAACTCGTATTGGAGAGGATTCGTTCAATTTGAGCCGGAGGAGAATATGATCAATGGGTAAGTGGAGAAAGGGAGAATAACATGACTGAATTGCCAATTCCAGATCGGAGCCACAGATTACTCGTTTCCTCTTCTCAACTGCATACAAGGGAGCCGATCTGAAGGAGTGGACCAATCGAGTCACTCTACTCAATCAATGGAGAGATATCACCAGAGCGGTAGGAGATGATTACTGTAGAGCTGATCAATCGATAATTCCAGTATTCTGATCTGAACATAACAATCTATCAAGAGGACGGGAAGTTCTTGGATATCATCGATACGATGATTCCTCAGTCTTCACAGTCTGCCATGCTAACGTGAGATATTTTAACTTCCTTAGGAACAAGGAATTCTGCTAAACAATGAATGGCGCATGCGTTCAATCGCTTTATGGGATGAGTGAAACATCCGATGGCTGAAGATGAATAGATCCATTTCAGCCTTGTCTCGATGTTCGCCGTAACGATGCTGTTCATTCCCGCTCCTCTTGTACTCTGCACTGCCACATTCACCATTATATCCACTAGTTTAGGTGAGCAGATCTCTCAATCAATGAATAATAAATACCGTATCCCGTGCAGGCGTCTTCGGATTCATGGCGTGGATCGGGACAGATCTGGATCCGATCCTCATGTGTGCAACCATCATGGTCATCGGATTCTCCGTTGATATCCCCGCCCATATCGCGTATCATTACCATCAGACTGGTCAGTCAATCGATTGATGATCATGACCGTAGCTGCAACCAGATCGTACGGTAATGATCTATTTTGCAGCCAGCCATTCAACGGACGTGGTCGATCGATTGGAGCACACCATCTCGAGGGTCGGATTCCCCATTGCACAGGTGAGATTCGGCTTCTTCCTAATCTAAATATGATTACGGTTATCCCCTCTCCTTCCAGGCCTCCTTATCTACAATGCTCTGCGTCAGTTCGCTCTTCTTCGTCGATCTGCACATGTCCACTGTCAGTTCTATCAATTTATCACTTACCTCAGGGTTGAACAATCCTTATCATTCCCACTTCAGATCTTCGCAGTGACAATGCTGACAGTGGTTCTGATCGGGACGATCCACGGTCTCTTCATCATGCCTGCCATCTTCTCAGCCTGCTCCCATTTCAATGACTGGTGTAGGAGGTGAGGAATTTGAAAGATTGAAACAAATGATTTCCTTGTGTTTCAAAGGCACAATAGCTAGAAAAGTCCACTGAAACCTTCATCCTTCAGTTGCTGCTGTTCCCGTTCTCGAGTAGCTTCTCTCAACATCTCTCCTGCCTCATCAGTGAATGGAGAGGGCAAGGCCAGTCTGCCCTCTCTAGGCCCATCCACTGCTGGATACACCACCATCATGGTGCAATAGTACGGTAGTTATCTCTCCCCTCATCGTCAACTGGCTTTATTCCTCCAGTGTGCAAAGTGTACGGTATGTAAGCAGTAGGCTGTAGTTGCATCAGCCATTCTTATCCTCCTTGCAAGTCATTCCTCCACGGGTTACGGTAGTCTTTACTTTGTAATCTATTGTATGCGAGTTGTGCCAATCGAATTGTGCAGATACACGGATAAATCTGTTGAATGTATTACACGGGAGATTATGAGAGACTTCTCATGCACTTTACGGCTTCGCACTCCATTGATTGAGAACTACTCACTTCTTCTTCCATTTCAACCTTGCCTTCTTCCATTCTTTCGCTGGTGTTCCTATCCTTTCCTCTCCATTTCTCCTCTCTTTTCCATCGACAGGAAGTGTAACGGAGAAGGGGTATCCATGGTGAGAATCTCAAGGGAAAGAGCACCAAAAGGAATAAGCGAGGGCAGAGAAGGGCGAGAGAGTGTGTGAATGGGGAGAGTGCAGAGAGAGGGAGAGAGGTGCCAAAACTGCTGCCTACTTCCATTACACGAGAGCAACACTAGTAATGCCCACGTATCTCAGTCTAATTCCACCCTTCAGATATATCTAACTGCTCTCTTTCCTTTCCACTGTCTCTCGCTTTCTCTCACTGTCTATCCTCTCTCCCTTCTCCATTGTCTCTCTTCATACAGGTCCTGTTTCCGGATCTGGACCAACAATAGAAAGACAAGGAGAGACAACAGAATACGTTCGACATAGGGATTCGGCTATATTCGACTACGTAGATCACTTACAATTGTCTAATTCCACCTCTAAAAATTCCACCCTCTTCTCTTTTTCTTTCATTGTCGAACGTCTAATTTGCCCTTCTCTCTCTCCTTTTCGGGACTTTCCCCACTCATTTTCCGCCCCAGTCCACTCGCATCTTCATCCTTTCTCCACTTCCTTCTTCATTCTTCCAAAATCCTCGTCTGGCGTCTAAAAGCCGGCTCCGGATGCGCTAATCTCCGGCTCTGATCATGATAGGCGAGTCGGCGTTCAACTTTCTCGCAATGGCGGACCCACTCGCCTCTCTCGATGGACTTATTCCTGGATCGACTACCAGACTGGATCAAGTCAACATGACACATCAGCAGATTCAGGTTTGTGGAAGGGTTGGGTTCTGACTCTCTTCATTCTGCATGCTAACTCGTTGAGATTATGAAAACCGGGAAGTTGAATACGGCTCTCGATTGCAGGACGACGGAGTGTGGGTGATCACGTCCAGCTTCACCATCTTCACCATGACCAGTGGTGAGCTAATCGACGGATAGACGCATTTGACGGCCTTTGGAAGTTCAGAGAGTGCCTTTGTGTGGGAAATTGCACGCATGAGAGAAGTGAATGGGAAGGGGAAGTGAATGAACGAGTTAGAATGCTTAAGATGTTGCGAAAAAGGATGTAGTGGCGTACTTTTTAGGTTCAGAAAAAAAAGAACATATTTGAAGCAGACGTAATGTTGCTATTCCAGGCTTCGGTCTTCTCGAGAGTGGTCGAGTATCGTCGAAGGACGAAGTGAATATCATGGTGAAGAATGTGATAGACGTCATCTTTGGAGGTTTGCTTCGACATATAAATGGAATCTAATCTCTAGTACATGCATTCCTAATCATTTCCATCGAATTCTCTGCAGGTCTCTCGTACTGGATGTTCGGTTTCGGGATGACCTTCGGTGATGCCTTCCCCAATCCATTCATCGGAATAGGAAAGTTCTTCTTCGATCCAGATGGAGATCACGAGATTGTTCAGGTGAGAAGACGAATTGATGAGGGATAAAGGAGAATAATTCAGGGTTGGAATTACGCTTCATTCATCTTCCAAATGAGTTTCGCTACAACTACGAGTACAATTGTATCTGGTGAGAAGAAGATTGAAATTGTAGTGTCAATGAGGATTTGTGCTGATGTAATGAGAAAAGCACTTGGACACTCACGTCAACTTCCATAGTCCCTCAAAGATCTCATTTCTCTGTCATGCGAAATATCAATTAGACGAAACATCATCAATTCCAGCGGGAATGGCAGAACGAATTCGCTTGAAATCCTACATCGCCATCTCATTCCTGCTAACGGTATTCCCTCCCTCTCCAATCTCATCAATCTCTGCTCTCTCCAGGTTGTTCACTCAATCCCTGCCCACTGGGTTTGGTCAGACCATGGGTTCTTCTATCGAATGGGAGTCATCGACTCTGCTGGGTGCAGTGTGGTACGTTTTCTGAATAAATGATCTCTCTCAAAACAACTGATGAGAATCTCATATTTCCTCGTCAAATCTTCACTACTTTCTCGCATTTCAATCTTGAAATTCATACACTAATTTCACATTCCTAATCGCCTTCCCTCCCGCAGGTGCATCTCGTCGGTGGAGTCTCTGGTCTCGTGGCCACTCTCTATCTCAAACCGAGACAGAATCGATTCGGAGAGAAGGGACAGCAACAGTTGAGCAACCCAACCAATGCTGTGCTCGGTGAGAAGGATGATGAACTTCGTAGAGTTTTCGAATTCTGAACAAAATCATAAACCATGAACAAATCACAAAACGCAGCAAGAGCTTGATCAATAACTCATGTTGAATCGAAAATATTCATAGGTTTTAAAAAAAAGTGCTTGGATATTGAGTCACATCCTCATTCGCAGGAACATTCATGCTCTGGTGGGGCTGGCTGGCGTTCAACACGGGATCCACCTATGGAGTCAGCAAATACAAGTGGAGACTTGCTGCGAGGTTCGTCAGTGAGATCGTGCTCTTACTTTCTGAAACAGCGTGTCTTGTTCTTATTGAGGATGCATTCCTTCCAGATCTGCAGTGGCAACTGTAATGTCGTCAGCAGGAGGAGGAATGACTATTGTTTTCTTCTCTTTCCTTCCTCGATTCACGGATAAGAAGATCAAGGTGCGTCAACCATCCTAACAACGGAATCAGGGAGAATATTGCAGGTAGACATGCTGATCGACGGTCTTCTAGCATCTCTGGTATCCACTACTGGTCAGTCCCTTCTCAGTCCTTCATCCCTGATCGTTGATCTCTGCAGCCTCCTGTCTCTGCATCGTTCCCTGGCATTCTCTAGTGATCGGAATCATCGGAGCTCTTCTCGCTCTTCTCTCCTATCCCATTCTCGAGCGATTGCAGGTTAGAATCTCTCTACAATTCAATTGCGTTTCGCAGTTGCTTCTTCCGTTCCACTTGGGAATCAACTGGAATCATTGTTTGACTCATCGAACAAGAGCAAACCAATATTTTAGCTGGACGACCCAGTGGGCGTAGTTCCCGTTCACGTGATTGGATCGACTTGGGGAATGATCGCTGTCGGGATATTCGCAGAGACGGACAAATACAGTGTGAGTGATCTCTGATCTTTGACCTTTGATCTCTTGCTCTTTACAGTACGAAGTGACTCGTAACAGCAACGGGTTGTTGTACGGAGGAGGATTCACGTTGCTCGGACATCAAGTAACCAAACCTTCTCTGAACTGAATTTTGAAAATCCCGCCTTTCAGATTCTCGCAGTGCTTGCAATGTCAGCCTGGTCTGCCATGTGCACTATTATCCTGCTTGTGGTGAGTAAGAGATCAGAGATGAAAGACCATCTCTCGTCTAGGCCCTCCACCACTCTCCGATCGGTCTTCGAGTCGAGCAATGGGAGGAGGAATTGGGGGCGGATCTGAGAGAGCATGGACTGGCTGGACACAATATTGCAAAGTATAAAGTGGAGAAGAAGTTGACCACTCAGTGAGTTGATTCCATGAGATACTATCTACTTCGCTTTCGTTGTCTTCGATGGTCGGGAATCTTTCGTCTGTTTGATTTGGAAAGGAATAACACACTTTGTAGATCATTCACTGCTGTAATGAAGGCGATCATTCGATGGAAGAGAATCACGAGAGAGGGAAGACTCAGGAGGTTTAGATGATTGCACTTTTAGAGTTTACTCAGCCTGAAATTACAGAGAACGACGCATCGCCCCCGCATCGAATCTGCCTTCTCGATTCCCGAACAATGGCCATGTGAATGGACTAGGCGCCTACAGGAGAAATAAACGTGAGTTTGTGAAAGAATTCTGCGAGAAGAAACCCTTTCCAGCACCAGTTCCTCGTCAAGCAACGGCCGACAATGTGAGGATTCATCCAGTGAGAAATGAAGAGGGTCGAAGGTGAGGAGAAATTGAGCAAAATGAACTAGCAGCGAGTGGTTTCGATCCACCGACCTCTGGGTTATGGGCCCAGCACGCTTCCACTGCGCCACGCTGCTGACGTTGGAAGTGTGCTAAAGTG
Organism: Pristionchus japonicus; assembly: GCA_900490845.1. Lineage (NCBI taxonomy): Eukaryota > Metazoa > Nematoda > Chromadorea > Rhabditida > Neodiplogasteridae > Pristionchus > Pristionchus japonicus. The sequence goes on along the minus strand of LS520778.1, from coordinate 1,855,981 downwards.
ACAATCTATTGTTCAGGATGAGTCTGGAACCTTATGTGCAAGCGTGGTCAGAGGTTACGACTCCCAGGGGATCTCTTCATTCTCCACAATTCGAGACAGTCAACGAGGAATTATGAATATCCCTAGAACAATGTAATAATCGAATTTCGTCACGAGTTTCCCATTGCCAACGGATATGATAAAGATCTCGGTGAACATTGGGAAGAAACTGAAAAAAATCGTCCTATGAAGTGACAACTTACAGTGGAAATGATATATTGAACTACAGTATGATACAAACGGTTACGGTATAGTACGGTAGCCATACGGTACTGTACAGTATCCACGAGAAGTATCGACCATTTGTTGTTGATTGTATGTGCGCGCTCTCACCCCGGCCCCTCTGTCCGCGGAGCACTGTTGTTGTTGTCCCCCATGCTCTCGCCTGTCAGACGACCAGACAGCGCGCGCGAGGTATTTCGAAAGTTCCAGAAGAGTCGAGCAGCGCCTATAAAAGGCCGAGACGAACTGTTTGCGGCAAGTCTGCTAGTTAGTCGACCAACCAACTGTTACTTGTCAAGATGCCTGGAGGAAAGGGAGGCGGTGGTGGAGGTGGCCACGGAGGTGGTGGAGGATCCCACGGAGGAGGAGGTCACGGTCACAGCGGCGGAGGAGGAGGAGGAGGCAAGGGAGGTGGAGGTGCTGCTCAATCCGGTGGTGGAGGAGGTTTCCACCAGGTCAACACCTCGGGTGGTTCGGTTAGTTATTTCATCATTGTCCATTTTCATTTGATCCACAGTTCTTGTACCTCTAGAACAGTTGAATTGAGAGCAACAAAGGAAACCTCGTTGTGCTCTGGAACTGAAAATATCAACTACGGTATCGATTGCAGGCCATCTACCGTGCCGATTCTGGCCAGGCCGCTCCTGCCGGCTACCATCAGGTCAACACCTCGGGTGGCGCGGTGAGTGAGACATTGGGATTACTGTAATCTGGATCCGAGTTCTAGTGGTGGGATTACTGTAGCTGGATGTGTGTGCTTCCACTGATCAATTCCTAAGAATCTTCATTACAGCCCCTCTACAAGCGTGACTAAGCCCCTCGCGGGAAGAGACTACGGTCTCATTCGATCTTCGGATCCGTTGCTGTTGTAAATGTTGTTGATAAACTGTACTTTGTGTTGACTGTTCTATCTAGCAATGGGATGGTCTGCGGGAATGGGGCTGCACTCCTTCTTGTGAAATGTGTTTACGAAGTTCCCAATCGATAATTTCATCAGTTTGGGACAAAAAGTCGCCTCTTGCTTGGAATCCGACAAAAACAAGTTTCACTTGTTCGGCAGATGTTCCGTTGCTCATTTTCATTGTTGCGTCTAAACATACTTCTTAATATCTCTCTTCTCCTTGACACTATCTCCCAATATATATTACATCCACTCTTTAAAACTTGCACAACAATCACTCTAATTAGAAAACTAAATTGACGAAATCGAAAAAGTTAATGACGATCAGAATCGTGGCCTGGGTCTAAATCTACAGTGCACCGAGCGAGAGATAAGAGAAAAGTGAGAGACGGCAGAGAAATCGACAGTTGCGCGGGAAAAATTCGCATTTTGCCGCACCTGCTTTTGTTTTGCTTTACCGTGTTTCATATTGTTGTTTCATTGACTAGGTTATCACTAAAACCAGCAGAACGACTAGGATCAACTGTTTGAAAATGAAATTGTGTCAAATATAGGTAAAACTAGGTTTAACGACTTCTCATACGATTTTTCGCGTTTGCCGTTGTTCTGCTTGAGGCATTGATGATCGTGAAGTTGTGATTGTAGTGGATAAAATGGACGGCGGTTCATCGACTGTGCAGAGAGTGGAAGACGCCGATGGAGTCCGCATGCAGGCTGAATTCACTCGATTTATCAATGAGTGAGTAACTACCATCCCTTCCCTCCCCCATATTCTTGCCTAGAAACTGTTAAAATGGAAGATGCATCACGATACCCCCTCATTATCGTCATATCAGGTTCAAGAACGATGCTGGAGAGAAGGTGTACCTGACAGAGGCAGCGGAGCTCGTCCAACCAGAGAGGAACACTCTCCATGTCGACATGGAGCATGTATGCTCCCATTCTGCATCTCTCGCTTCCTCCATTCAACTACAGTTCTACCGGTTAGTACTATTCGCTCGATTCGGGTTAGAATATCCTCGAATGTCCTCCATTCCATCCACTTATCTTCTTCCTTGCAGCATGTATCCCTTCATGTGTGAGGCCCTCCAGTTGATTGTGATCGAGAGTTGCGAGGACAAGAGTGAACGTCTCCGACTGCACAAGAAGCCTCTCTTCGTCGGATTCTTCAATATCCTCCAGAGACACAGGGTTAGTGAACAGACTGCACTCGATAAACTTTCGCCTAACTTCCAAGCTCCTCGCTGATTCTCAACTTTTCCATTCAGCTCCGTGAGCTCACATCCGCCAAGATTGGATCTCTCGTCCGAATTGCTGGCCAGGTTCGTTTCCCTTTCTCCATTTCTGTTTTCCCACCAACTTCTTATTTGTATTTCTACCCTAGTTGTATTTCAAGCAAACCACCATTTCTTCTCTTTTTCAGATCGTTCGTACCCACGCCGTCCATCCCGAGATAGCTCTTGGCACATTCGAGTGTCTCGACTGCGGAGTCGTCACCAAGAATGTCGAGCAGGAGTTCAAGTACACCCAGGTATTTAACTTTAGTTTAATTAATCAGCTTAATTAACTAATTAATAAACGAGTTGTAATTATGTTCCATTCAGCCGACGAAGTGTTCGAATCCGCAGTGTGCGAACAGGACTCGCTTCGATCTCAATATGGACGAGTCCTCTTTCGTCGACTTCCAGAAGATACGCATCCAGGTGCGTTTCCTTCTTGTTCATTATCTTCAAATTGTTGCAATAAATAATATTTAAACACATTCAGGAGACTCAAGCGGAGCTTCCCCGAGGAGCGATTCCTCGTTGCTTCGATGTGGTAGTGAGGGGAGAGATGGTGGAGGGAGTACAACCAGGAGATAGATGCGACCTCGTCGGATCACTCATCGTCATCCCTGATGTCGCCCAATTGGCCACTCCTGGTTAGTAGTCCATTCAATCGATATATCTCTCTACCGTATCTCTCCCTTAGGTGTTCGTGCCGAGAGCAACAACAAGACGGGACGCGGCAATCAGGAGTCGGGAGCAGGTCTGACTGGATTGAAGTCATTGGGAGTGCGCGATCTCAACCATCGACTCGCCTTCCTCGCTTGCCATATCTCATCCTCCACTGCCACCGTAAGGGATTATCGATTGATTTAATTTTAATTAAATAATTAAGTTCGGAGGAAAGGACTTCTCTCACGAGGATATCTCTCATATCGAATTGTGGAAGCAGATGACTGCGGATGAACAGAAGACTCTCAAGGAGATGAGTGAGGTGAGCAGAGATTATTGACCTCAGCACGATCACTTGTAATCGAGGTTACTGTAGTTAATGATTGAATCGATGGATTGCAGGACAAGGAGATCACTCGTCATCTGATTGATTCTCTCTTCCCGAATATCTTCGGTAACGAGGAGATCAAACTGGGAATTCTGTTGATGCTCTTCGGAGGAGTGGCGAAGAGGAGTGAATCAGAGGGAACTACTCTCAGAGGAGATATCAATGTGTGTCTAGTCGGAGATCCCTCCACCAGCAAGAGTCAGTTCCTCAAGTGAGTCCCCTCCCTCTCTCCCCCTCCATCCATCCTCCCTTCAGGACAGTGGAGGAGTTCTGTCCCCGTGCCATCTACACCTCTGGCAAGGCCTCCTCTGCCGCCGGTCTCACTGCTGCTGTAGTCAAGGTATCGATCGATTAGGGGAAGGATACAGTAACTATTCTTCTTCTCATCAGGACGAAGAATCGTTCGAGTTCGTCATCGAGGCGGGCGCTCTCATGCTGGCAGACAACGGAGTCTGCTGTATCGACGAGTTCGATAAGATGGCCATCCATGATCAGGTACGGTATCGATTGGGGTACTGTAGTCTCATCAATCGATATTGAGGTGGCAATCCACGAGGCAATGGAGCAGCAGACGATCTCGATCACGAAGGTACGGTAGATGGGAGAGTATCGATTGAGAGAGGAGAGTGATTGCAGGCAGGAGTGAAGGCGACTCTGAACGCGCGTGCGTCCATTCTGGCTGCCGCCAATCCAATCGGAGGAAGATATGATAGGTGGGTGAAACCAAGAAAGATCTGAGCTTGTTTTCTGGCGGGCATTGGCGAATCCGTCTTCAGTTTCCGTCTTCAGCTTTACCATTGAGGTCGCTGTTTCATCCCTTCATGCTTTCTCCTTCTACAGATCTCGTCCTCTCCGTCAGAACGTAGCCATGACTGCTCCCATCATGAGCAGATTCGATCTCTTCTTCGTCCTCATCGATGAGTGCAATGAGGTGAGGGGATTGACTGATTCAATGACTAGATGGAGCGAAAATGCTACTGGTCTTTTATTTAAAGAAAATGAATCGTGTTTCATTTCCCGTCCATTAACTCTTATCACTGATTCATCAGGTGGTTGACTACGCGATCGCCCGTCGTATCCTCGACAACCATCGTTCTCTCGCTGCTCACACGACGAGAGCCACCAAGTATACGAAGGACGATATCCAGAAGTATATCATGTTCGCCAAGTGCTTCAAACCAAAGGTGTGTGGAGTTTAGACTGTTCAATAAGCACCGGTGATTGCTTTTTTTTATTATCACGGACTGACTATAAGACTGTTTTTCATCGCGAACTCACATTGCGAAACGTATATTTCTTCCCTTCCCTATATTTCATCCCCTCTCTCTCCCTCAGATGGCTCCGGAGACGGGCGACGCGTTCAAGAGTGCGTATGTGAAGATGAGACTGAATGACTCCGCCAATGCATACTCTTCCTCCTGGAGAATCACTGTCAGGTAAGGTATAGGGAAGAAAATGTGATTATAGGTGTCATTGATGGACCGGAAAATTAATTTATTTTTAATTGTTTTCATTTCAATGAGCTTTGCATGAGTGTAGATTAGACGGAAAGTTCGTGTTTGCAGACAGCTGGAGTCGCTGATCCGTCTCTCGGAGGCACTCGCCAGACTGCACTGCTCATCCCATGTGAGTTGAGAAGGGAGAAGGAAAGGGAACGAAACAGTTTTCTGGGTTTTGGAACATTCAAGTGATCGGAACGGAACGAGCAATTATCTGTTTCATTGCCGTCTAATGAGTGAATATTGCAGGTGACTGCAGCACACATCGCGCAGGCGACCAAACTGCTGTCCAAGTCGGTCGTGAGGTGAGTGGAGAGGGGGAGGGGTAGCTACTCTAGCTGATGCAGTATTGAAATGAATGAGGATAGGAGGGATGGAGATGGAGGCACTGGAATGTAGTTTGATGGAGAAAAAATGAGTGATAGTAGCTGGATTGCAGAGTGGAGCAGGCGGACGTGGATCTGGACGATAGTTTCGAGAACGAGGAGATGGAGGAGAATAAGGAGAACGCGGAGGAGAGAATGGAGACGGAACAGGATCCCAAGGTGAGGAGTAGGGGTGCCGGATCAAGTTCCAAATAGCTTGGTTTATTTCTTCTCTCCGTCTGCCCGATCCAAGTTTAGGCGAGAGATCGCACTCTCTCACCCAAGTGCTTGGTTTGGGCGGTGCGAAAAACCAAGCGCTTGGTTTTTGTTCAAGCACTTGACTATTCCAGAGCGAGAAATGGAACCTTATGTTTATCTTTTCATGGTTTCTAACACACAAATTTGAAAGAAGTGACTAAGAAGTTGAAAGATGTGAACAAGATGTGCTTCAACAGTGTTGATGATCTCGACCAATTCCTTCTCTTCCGAAACCAAGCGCTTGGTTTTTGACAATGGGTGGTCTCCATAAATCCAAGTTTTGGCGAGAGATATCGCTCTCTTCAGATAGAAAAA
>LS520778.1:1837527-1849521 GCA_900490845.1 Pristionchus japonicus | reverse complement strand
ATCTTTTCATGGTTTCTAACACACAAATTTGAAAGAAGTGACTAAGAAGTTGAAAGATGTGAACAAGATGTGCTTCAACAGTGTTGATGATCTCGACCAATTCCTTCTCTTCCGAAACCAAGCGCTTGGTTTTTGACAATGGGTGGTCTCCATAAATCCAAGTTTTGGCGAGAGATATCGCTCTCTTCAGATAGAAAAATCAAGCACTTGGAACTTGAACTTGATCAGACATCCCTAGTGAGGAGAGATGAGGGAGAGGAACAGATGGGAATAAGTACGCAGTGAAACATAGAACATGCAATAACTTGATTGGGGTGTGCTTTTGGTGAAATAATGAATTGATTGGAGGTGGACCCTGCGAAGCTGCGCATCAAATACGATCTGTACAAGAAGCTGTCGGAGATGCTCATCAGACACTGCAGGTGAGAGGGAGGGGATTAGGGGATTGCTGTTTCTGCTTCAAAAATTTTTTTTTCACTTAATGTTTCTGACGTGGAGGATTGTTTAGGTGGAGGATTGTGCGCTTGAGATTCCAATAATGAATAAGGTTGATTCAGGGCGGACGAGGATAAGCTGGGAGAGGAGTACAATGGAGTGAAGCAGTCTGATCTCGTCTCGTGGTATCTCGAGATGATCGAGAGTGAATTGGATTCAGAAGAGACTTATCACACTCAGAAGAGTATCTGTGAGAGAGTCATCAAGAGACTCATCAATGAGGTATGTCTGAGGGAACGTTTAGAGAAGATGGGTGACTGGGATCGCAAAGTGTGCAGTCTAGTTTAGGTATCAGCAGCAGGGGCATCAATCCTGATGAATACCGTAGTCTACAGTAGTCAATATCTTCCGTTCAGGACAAGATTCTTCTCGAATTGGAGACGGGCGCAGATCCCTCTCTCGTCGTCCATCCCAACTACGTTCTCGATGATGCGGAGTAGACTCCCTCCCCCTACCCAATCCCTACCGTATACAGTATCCCTTTGCTATTCAATCACTCCTCCTCCTTTGATTGTACCGGTGTACCCTTTCACATATCTGTATTATGCTTTTAAGCTTTTTCACCCTTGTCGTATATCATTTTCCCACTCTGACTATACTCGATTATCAAGTTGATCTCACTTTGTATTAATGTTGTTTATCGATGAATATATTTGCCAACGCATCTAATGAAAGGAATAACGCAGAGAATATGACATAGTTAATCAATAGGATGCGAAAAGGATTCATAAAATGAGGCAGGTTGATTAATTTGCCTACTGTCAGTTATCTTTTGCTACATTATGCTCCTCGTTGTAACGATCGTAGTTTAGAACACAATTATTCTTGACTAAACCATTCCAAAATCTGGGGATGAAAACATCACAAAAAGAAGCTATAGCTAGCAAGAAAAATTGATGTATCAACCAAATTTCGAGCAAAATTGATTAGCAGCGAGTGGTTTCGATCCACCGACCTCTGGGTTATGGGCCCAGCACGCTTCCACTGCGCCACGCTGCTGATGCTTTACTTGCCCAATGAAAAGAATCTCATTGCCAGAGCAGACAAATCATATCGAAAGGCCAATTTACCTGCGAGAGAAATTCGAGCATAGAGAGGAGAGGGTGGGGATATTTCTAACCGAGAGAGGATGGCTTGCGGACTCCTTCCCTAGCAACTCCCATGGCAACGAGAGTGACCATTGGCCACTCCACTCTTCACGTTTCCTCATTTCTCTCGATCATTTCCTCTTCTCCTCTTTATCCCTCTCCTTCGAATTTTAGTTAGAGCCAATTGAAAATAATGTCGTCTACTGTGGTGAGTACGTTATTATTGTAGCTGGTTCGCTTGCTACAATGTTCAGTTTCAGCGTTCCTCCCTCCTCTTCGAGGTTCTCCTTCACATAAATCGTCCCTTCTCATGCATTTTCTTCGTTGTCATGGTCATTCTCATGGCTTACAAAGGTGGATAGCATCATTATGTATTCGAAACTCAGATTGGAAAACAAGTTAATTTCAGGTTCGGTTCTCCCCTACGCTACTCATGTCTACACTGTCGAATTGCTTCTTCTGCTACTCTTCGCGCCAATCGAGGCCCTTCGATTCGCGTGGGGTTCGTATCTTGACCCCATTCATTTCAATTCTTCAACTTCTCATTCAGGCACTCGTGGTAATCTGACAGAGACGTCAGCTTTCGTTTCCTTCTTCGTTCTTCTATCAGTTGCCAATATCGCCCTCTGTGTGTATCTAGGAGTATTCCAGTCTTATGTTTTATTGATTGAGGAGGTACGTGATTTATCTACCGTAAGTTGCCTACAGTAATCCCATCAAGATACTCCTGTGTATTGAATTCGCTCTTCTCGTGTTGGAATCGCTGATTGGAGTCACTCTGATTGCTTCACTCTCCAGGTAGAAAGATCAAAGATCAACAGCCAAAGAACTAACTCTTTACAGGCCTCGATAACGCACGTCACATAATTTTGCAAATATTGCTCAATCCAATCGATAAATATCTTAATTTACATACAAATAAGTTCCTCAAACTAATAGATTCTTTGAATGTTCGTTGCGTCTCCCAGTCCCCTCTCCTCTCCTCTCCTCCTCTTCTCTCCATTTCTAACTCTCGCAGTCTTCATCGACGGTCGTCAAGAACCGTCGCTCCATTCAAGACTAATTTGAAAAGCTCAGGTGAGGAATGGGGATCTCCCTCGGAGTCCTGCCTCGATCCTTATGGTACCCCAGATACCCCTGGCCTGCAATACCTCGGATGGAGCAAAGCCGTTCCAGCGTACTTTCGATCGATGTCGCACGTTCTGAATACCTTATCCTAGTTGCCCATACTCCCTCGACCGCATCATTCCTCTGCCCCCTTGGGCTCTACCGTACTCTTCAATAATCTCCTCTACCGTATCTCTTCCACATCTACCGTACCCTCTCTCTCTCTAGCATGGCTGCTGCACCTGCCGCTGCCGCAGCTCCCCCTCCTCCCTTGCCCAAGGAGATCGAGATCACGCCCGATACCGTCACATTCTTCTGTGGAAACGCAGGCAAAGTACGGTATCTTCAGACTACGGTAGATATCGATTGATCGGAATATTCTATCTGACTGAATTCGTGCATTGCAGTCAACATACTTCGACATCAAAATAGCCAACAAGGGCGCAAAGCGAGCATCCTTCAAGGTACCGTACTCCGTCATCGATTATCATAACCCTACCGTATCCTCGTTCAGATTCGCTGCACGTCAGCCAATGTGTTCCGTGTGCAGCCGCCGGTGGGATTCGTCGCCCCGGGTGGCACACTCGTCGTGCGTCTCTGGTTCCAGAATAGAAGATTCATCGTGAGTGGGATACGTAGACCACCACACCACCACGCCCCATCATCTCAGGAATCGACGAAGCACTACTTCGCGGCGCACATCATCTTCGATGAGAAGGCCGTGCAGCCGACCGAAGTGTTCGCCAATAAGGCTGCCAAGCCAGATGGTAATCGATGCTCCCTCCATCTACCGTACCCTCACTCTTCCATTCAGGAGTGAAGAGACTGCCGGTCATCTTCTCAAAGTCCCTTCCTCCCGCTTCTCCTGCTGGAGCAGAGGAGCCGATGGCCCCCAAGTCCCTCATGGCTGCTCCTTCTATCATGCCTTCTGCCATGGGTGCTCCCTCTCATTGTCAGGCTGGCCCTCCCCCTCCTGCTGCACCTGCTGCAGCCCCGCCCCCCGCTGCAGCTCCTGCCAAGTAGGCAGCCCGAAATTACGATAAAGTTCTTGGTCGGGCGAATCCAACTCGATTTTGTGTATTATACATGGTATTTATCACAATCAATGTAATAATCGTGCATGGGATATGGCTACAGTATAAATCGGGGTTAGGAATGGGCAACAATCGGTGCGTAGAATGAATGGCTCAGCGTGTATAGTTATGGATGGGATTGAATGGCACTAAAGGATGGAGGGAGGTCAGAGATCAAAGATCACTCCTTGTTGTGTTCTGTGCCTACAAAGGCGACGATGTATCCCTTCGATGCCATCACTGATCGTCGACGAACCCACACCGTGTATCTGCAGAGGAGGAAGTTATCGATTGGGAAGGGTTCAGCAACTTTCCTTGGACCCGCGAAGACAAACTAACCAAAGATCAAAGACCAATCCTCTCACCTGACAGTCCAGGTAGGTTCGAAGAGATCGGAGCAGAGTGGAGTCTCCTCGTTGAGAGTGCAGAAGGAGTGGAAGACCTGCGATAAGAACGACGATGACTCAATGTCAGGGAAAACAGAAGCCGTTCATTGTCCCTTTCAAAAAGGGGCTTGTCCCTTTTTCTGCTCTCTTTCTAGTCAATCGCTGTCCGTCGTTGAGAACTAACTCGCTACAGTATCCCCGGTCTATCGTACCTCTCTGGTGGGGAACGGGATGGGGTCATTGTGCGTGAGCAGCTGCACGTCGTATTTCTTCGCGTACTCCTGCAACTTCAATATACCGTATCCATCTAATCGATAACCACCAAAAGCTACCGTACCTGCAGCTCTGGCGGGACGACGCAGCAGCCGTCGATTCTGAGGTGGTCTACCGTAGGACGTGTATCGACCTGAATCGGGGTACCGTAGCTATATGGATCGCGGACTGGATAATCACCTCATCGCATAGTGTCTGGAGTTGGTTGAGTGAGAGATCGGACACTCCGAGAGAGACGACTTCGCCCGATTTGATTAGTTCCTCGAGGGAGGACCACACCGGCTGGAAGTGATAGTCTCATTATAGAGAGAAACAGCGTGTGGAAAAAATTCAAGTGGTATATTTTACAAAAACCTCGTAGATGATGGAAAAAATCGAAGTATCAGAAATGTTATACCAACCAGAACATGCTTGATCCATCTCTTGATCTCGTCCTCCTCACTCTCTCCTTCCACAATCTCCAGTTCAGGGAAGGCAACGATGAGCAATTCAATGGACGTCGTCGCCAGTTGATCCTGAAGAAGCCAAGTTGTTTTGAGTTAGAAGAAGCCGGAGTTCAGCTTATGACAACTTGGTTCCATAAGAATCATAAATAAAGTAGTATTTCAACGACACTAACGAGATTGCAATTGCAACCCCTTTGATATTGAGACAAAAAAAAGCAAAAGCTTCTGCCTTACATTTTCATAACGCAAGAGAAATATCGTACCTTGAGTGCATCGACAGCCTCCTTCAGTTCTCTCTTACACCAGCTAGAGAGGAAGAGCTGAAAGGAAAGATCACGAACATTATCCAACAGGACTACTAATCGAAGTCAGCCAGGTTGTCTCCTTGTGATATTTGATTAATCCAAATAAATTCAATCAATCGTACCTTCATGGTGATCTTGAGATCGTCTCGCTCATACTTGTCAATGTGCGAGTTGTCGCATAGAAGGAGCGTCCCGTTGTTTCTGAAGAAGGACAGAGATGAATTCAAACGAAAACAGCCAGGAACAATAAGTAAGACAGGATGATTTACCTGAAATCAGTGGCAGCTGGGGTAGAAGCTAGCTGGATTTTGAGGCACGCAGAGAGTTCTTCTGCAGATGAGGCGAATCTGAAGTGTATGGTTAATTTCATATTCACTATAGCTATTTATTTCCTAATCGACGCTCTGGGAATCCTGATAAAGAACCATTCCCTATCTTATCGCGTGAAAAGCCGATCCGTAAATGGAACGATCAGCAGACAAAAGATGAAACACGTGAACCGGAAAAGTATGTAATCGAACCTCTTGAGCTTGAGCTCATTGTAGGCGTTGATATTGCCAGTGTGAAGACGGAATGATTGAAGATCACGGAACTTCTCGAGAAATCCACTCGGACACGACATCACTTGGGGACTGCAATGGTGAAATGAGAAGAGAAATGAATGAAAACACGATCTCACAGGAATCCAGATACTTTCAGTCGACGAGAAGCACGAATTGCAGAATTCAAGAGAATGGATTGGCACATTTCTAAGCGCAACTAGAAACCCTAGACCAATAGAGAGTTCGGAACATTGAGAAATGTAAATGTGAATCAGCTTTGCATACGGGAGGATGATATTGAAATATATATCAGTGCGCGGATAGGTTTTGAGAGTGAAAGAGAGAGCAACACAACGAAACAGAGCGAGAGTGAGGGGGATTGCTATAGTGAAGAAGGGAGAGAACGAGACTAAGCTAGCCACAGACTACAGCACAGAAACTAGAGGAGGAAACAAGAGTCATCATTATACTCTGTGCCGTTACTTTTTGTCCCACAGGCGACGAAGATAACTACATCATCGAATTAGAAACACTATTATGAAAAAAATGATCTAATTTTCTGAAGAACCTTATTCGATTATCGTCAATTTCAGGCAATTATAGAGCTTGAAAGTCTTACCTGACAATATGATCATACCCGTTACTCAATAAGTAAGTGGCTACACGATTTACTACAATGCTTAAAATAGATTCTATTTATTTATAAAAACTTTTTTTTGGAGAAAAAAAAACAGAGCCGGGTAGCAGTCCGGACTTTGGTACTCTGTCTGCGCACTCCTCTTTTCACATTATCTCTCGCTCTGTTGACGGCGCGATATGAGAAATCTCGATCTACGGGGCTTCAAATGCACTCGATGTCGGAGCCTGGCGCACCACGTATTTCGAACCGTTGTTTTCGTTTGATCTTGCTTTTCGTTTAAATCACGGTTTAAATCTAATCTATTTAAGATCCAAAATGAACGGAAGACCTACCCGCGCCTGCGCGAAACCATTAATTCAGGCAGAATCCTTGATTCAGGATAAAATCGTGAGTCCTTCTTTTTTGCACGTTTTCTCCGGATTATCGCGTATATTTTTGTTCGTTCTATTGTATCCATTATTCACAGTTGTAATTAGTTGCATCCAAGGGTATTTTATTTTCCAGAGAGACTCTAAAACGATGACTACTCCTCTTCCTCCTCAATTTTCTCCCACAGAGCTCGCTCGAATGGTTTGTTGATATTACTTTATTTATTGTCGTTCTTTGAGGGGTAACTGTTGTGTTTTCAGCTGGAGGAACTGCAGAAGGAGATTCCGGACATGAGCGATTCGGACAAAGTTGGAGTTGAGCTGAAGGGATTCAATGTGAAGGTCCGATTGGTTTTTGTGCTTTTTGCTCCACTGTGTTCCTTTTACTGCCATTTTAGTATTTGTTTTATTCATTTTAAACTACAATAAATTTAGGACGTGACGACATACGAAGAGTACTGCCGTCTGCGTGATTCCATCATGGAGAAGACTGGCCATCCTGACTTCGACGAGGGAGGAAGAACTGCCCTCAATGTCGATGCTGCTGCTATTGCTGGTACCTTTTTTCGTTCACCAATTTCAGATCTTTATTTATTTATTTTCACGCACTCATTCTCAGGCGCAAAGATGGTCATCGACAACGCTCGCAGCACCCGTGCATTCAGCAAGAAGTGAGGATTTATCCCATTATTGGATTGTAAAAAGCTTTTAAAATAAAATAAGCGTACAACGAGAAGCTGGTACTAACAAGTCGCACTTCAGACTCATGGCCACGTCTGGCGTGAACGAGAACGATATCCTCTACAAGGGAATCCCCGTGGAAGGATGCGAAGCCTCTGCCGCCAAGGCTGTCAATGAGTGAGTATGACTGTTGTCAAATTGTCAAGTGATAGGGCATCCATCTCCTTCGCGACATCTCTCCTGTTCGATACTGAACACTAGAGGTCAGATAGCCAGAGGGTGTTGTATCCTCGCATACCCGTCTGTCTCCTAGGAAGGACATTCTTCTTGTTTCTACCCGCTGGAGAGTATTGGGAAAAGGCTCCATGTTCTCAACACGTTGTTTCCAGTAACCGCAAGGCGTCTCTGATGGAGTCTCTCGTAGACTTCCAGAAGCAGATTCAGTTCAAGATGAGTGTACTCAAGCACATCGAGATGGACACTGGCAACAAGCAGAAGAGTACGTTCATCTTCAGTATTCTTCGTTACAGTTTAAAAATTTTTTTTAATGGATTTAATTGATTGAGTATCCTTACATGGTTATATTCTCTTCAGAGATCGCTCGTGAGATATCCAAGTCGGATGGCCCTATCACTCGCCGTGCAAAGAATGAAGAGGAGGCTGAGAATACGATGAAGAAGGGTAAGGAACAGAATGATATTTATAAATAACATTGTGATGTTTATGTTTCGTTTTCAGGCCAGAAGCGTAAGATACCGACAGCTGATGTACTGAAGACCCCCAAGCAGAGCCAGGAGTTGAATCCACTCGATGACAAGAGGGTCAGTCTATTTTAGTTTGCCCCAGGGCTTAGCTTGATTGCGTTGGCCGTGATGGGAGATTCAAGGTATTCAAAATATTCATTGCATCCTTAACTCTTTCAGATCTACGACGAGTATGCTTGCAACATTGCATCCGAGATGAGAGAGGACAGGAAAAAGAGAAGAAGAACCGCCCCCATTCCCTTCAACATAAATCTCCTCGATGAGGTTGATGAGGAAGAGGAGCAGCAGTGAAGATACCCCTTTCGCCGTATCTCTCGTTTCATTCTCTAGTTCATGTATTGTACAAAGCTCGTCCTGTAAACCAGATCTCATTTACTCAATGATTCCTCGCATGCCTAACTTCGCCGTTTTATTTTTTTCTTCCTAGAAGGTCTCAATTTTGACAATACCTCACCCTTCGCAAATTGACATTTCGATACTCGTTTGGAAGGGTTATATTCACCTTTTTTTTCTTGTGCTTAATGATCATAATTTCCAATCGTGTGTTAATTATTGAACTCATCCACCCACATTTCATTCCGATGTTTTAATCAAAGTGCTTTCTGGTTTTATTATCTACTCGTTTCATTTTTCTTGTAAATTCCCGTTCACCGAACGTCTGACGATGAAAAGTTTCTTCTGTAAATTTATGTGCTTCTGAACAAATATCGGTTCGAGACCGTGAATAATACCTGATCAGTTACATTGAATATAGAGAGAAGGAGTATCCTTCCAGAATGCGTGACGTCCTTCTGGTCGTCGTGTGTTCCCTAGTGGCTGCAGTGAGTGCAGACACCAACTTCGAAGATATCCGATGCAGATGCGTGTGTCCAAGCACCCAGTGAGTCGCAGCTTTGTTGCGGCAGGCAGTTACTCTGAGATGTGTTCATGAGAACGGCTTTCCCAACTCGAAATACGCAATTCAGGTATTTCATCGGGGAGAACCACACGGATTCGAGCGACAACCACAGGAGGTTCTACACAATGACGAATATGAACCCGAATAAGTGGTGAGTTCGTCGACCTTGAAATACATACATGTTGATTCGCGTTTCACAGCAGGGTGAAGTTTCAAGGTCAGAACCCGATTCAATAAGAAGTGTTGCTTTGGTTTCTATCAATACTTATAATAAGGTTCTCGATTGCAGCAACGCGCAGACGGTGGTTGCGAAGGAGGTGAAGGCAGTGATCGACGACGCCCATCTGGATGCATTCCTCGCCAATTGCGAGTGCAGACACGAATCAAGGAATATGGTGTTGATCAAGGTGAGCAGAGGGGACGAATGTTAAGCTATTTAGCGAATATTTGTCAACGATTCTACTTTCAAAGTGTTGGATGCTACGTGAAACCTTTCTTTCCCGGGTGGTTTTTGAGAGCCGATTATTAGAGGGGTAACTGCTAAATGTTTGGAATGATTCAGGGTTATGTTTTTTTTTATTGTGAAATTGAGTAATCATTTGCAAAATCAAGGATTGCATACTCTTCGAACCCCATCCTTCGCAGGTGGTCGTCATCTTCGTGATGTGTCTCATCGGCCTTCTGGTTGCCTACATGACCTTCCTCGTCTTCGTCGATCCACTCCTCAGGGCCAGAGGAATCGGATCCAGTACGTTCTCTCATATTATCTATCCAGTTGATTGCATGCTTCAAAGTCGAGACTTGAGTTTGCTAGAAATGAAGAATCCAATGAGCCAAACATTGTGAAGAAAAACATGTAATAGTTAAATTGATCGTGAGTTGCAGGCTCAGGTGGATTCAACTACCGCCATCAGAGCAACGAAATCGAGGCGAATATATTTGCTGCAAATCAAGGTGAGTGCGGTGGAGTAGTGAAGTTCATGCTACAGATATTCTTGAAGGGGGAGTGACAGTGTGTCAGAGTCATAATTATTCATAACTTCTTCGTTTCAGCCGGGGAGGCGTCCTCAGTGCCGGGTGATTCGGATGAGAATCTGGCTGGTTCGAGTGGAGGAAGAGCGAGGACACATGGAAATAGTGAGTTGATGCTGAATAGTGAAATAGTGAGTTGATGATGGAAATAGTGAGTTGAGTTCGGAATGCGTCCAACGAGTTTCATTCATATTTTCGTGTCACATTGATATGAATCCTAGGCCAATCTGGAATATGAAAGTGATACTGGCTTTAAAAAATAAATTTGTTCGTTGCAGACGTGTTGGGTCGAGTGGAGGCAGAGCAGTCTCGATGGATGAAGAAAGTGGAGGAACAGAG
The DNA here is from genome assembly GCA_900490845.1 of Pristionchus japonicus. Taxonomy (NCBI): domain Eukaryota; kingdom Metazoa; phylum Nematoda; class Chromadorea; order Rhabditida; family Neodiplogasteridae; genus Pristionchus; species Pristionchus japonicus. Next base: position 1,839,084 of record LS520778.1, on the reverse strand, counting down.
GAAGAATATCTTCACTGATCATACAATGCTCAATTAGAGAAGAGACTACGCTCTAGTTCCATCCCAATGCATGTTCTGCTCCCCTTTCATTTGAGTCACGTTGACTGACATTACTTGAGAAGATACGTGTAATGTATCATAGCCATTGAATGTTCATAATGTAAATTTGTGTAATAATTGTGCAATGCCATAGCTTGTTGTGAAAATCGAGTAAATATTCAATGAATTTATCAATCCTTTTGACACAGATCTAGTTTTGTATGCAATAACAAGCAAGTCATGATTGGGACGTAACTGTGTCTACAAATTCACTGGGAAAACGAACGAGAATAGATCTAGCGAAAACATCTCAGAGATAATAACAGTAAACGAAGCGTTTTTTAGTTGCGTGAAATGATTTTTAGAAGCCGATAGAGAGAGAAACCACCTGCGTGTTGAGTGAATAACAGAAGAAAGAGAAGGGATTTACACGTACAATTACAGTCTGTCTGCGTAGTATTTGTGAGTGAACTACTGGGTGGTCTACTGTTAATTAGCTGGTCTTAATTAGTCTATTTCCCGTTGACTTCGGGAGTCGCACGAGCTGCTGGATCGAAGGAGTAGTGACGAGTGAAGGTCGAACGGGTGGAGTATCCACGTTGCTGCAATCGATACGATGAAACTCCGCCCACTTCCCTATCGTACCTTGTAGAATAGGAGGTAAGCATCGTCAGATTGGACTTGAGAAGGAGAGATCTTAGTAACAATGGAGTCGTCGAAGTTGCGCCAGTCTGAGATTGCATCATCAATAGGTAATGAGTTGTGAGGATTCATACCGATCTCAGTCTTGGCTCCGTCGAATCCAGGCAGTCGACCCATGCTGACGTAGTGACCGAAGTAGGAAGAGCCGGAGTGACACACCTGAGGGAGAATCGTTGAGTTACGTTGAGTTCAGATTGCCTAGGGATGATGCAAGAATAACTGACCACTCCAGTGAGATCGTATACAGGAGGGAGGGCAGATATGGCTCCATCAGCGAGGAAGGAGGAGAGATCGAGTGATTCGAGAGGGTAGATAACTGTTCTCTCGTCCTTCGACCGTCGATGCATCGTGTGGACGGAGGCTGCAGAGGAGGCGCCAATCAGGGGGACGGTTACCATCGATCGAGATCCGATTGTCAGAGCCATCGTACCCGTGTATACAAATCTCTTCAATTGGATGATGAGCACGGGCGGCAGTCGATACAGTTCCAGTCGCTTCGTTGCCTCAACGTGGTCCTGAGAAGAAGAATGTATTACGGTATTCCTATTATCGATTAGCATTCCACCGTACCTTACACTTACTGCAGTACCACGACTCCTCCGGCTTCAGCCGCTCCGTCTCCGAGAACATTGCCTTCAAGCGATCTATTGACTACCGGTGGACCCGAAGGGAAAACTAAGGTAATCTACCGTACCAGCATCTCCTGGAGGGTGGGATCAGATCCAGCCTGACCCTGACTGCCAGCCATCGCTGCATACTTCTTGCCCTTCTCTTCGTCGACGTCCTGTGATTGCATCATTCATAGGTAATCGAGCC